>JASSUY010034202.1:0-97963 GCA_032466535.1 Forpus xanthops
AGGTCTCACGAGAGCAGAGTAGAGGGGCAGGATCACCTCCCTCGATCTGCTGGTCACACTCCTTTTGATGCAGCCCAAGATATGGTTGGCTTTCTGGGCTGCAAGTTGGGGAGAGGGAAGGGGGAAGAGAAAAGCTATTGTAAGATGACAGAAATAAGCTGAGTCTGTTATGTGTGTTAACAAAGTCCTGATGGTTCTGATGAAGAGTTGCTCTACCTTTACAAGCAGAGTCCTTCCAGGTTGCTAACCAGTGAGGGGTTGAGGAAGCAGGGTTTACTGGGTATGATGGAGGAGATGAGCGACTGCTGCCCAAGAAGCAGTGGAGAAAAGCTTCGGAGAAGGCTCGTACTGTGCAGGGAGAAGGAGCGCGGAGGCTGTCCATCTGCAGAGCTTCAGCAGGCAGCACAGCTCATCAGCATGCTTAATGAAAACCTTTTTGTACAGCCTCACCTGTCTGTTGCATGAGTTATGGCTGATGAAATAGTGACCAGGAAGCAAAGAGAATTGTTAACGGGGAAAACAGAGCAAGGGCAGTGCAAGCCAGTGTCTTGCATGTATGGCTAAATTACACTGAAATGAACATCTGGCAGCAACAGCCAGGCTGAAGGGAGCTGGTTGCTATAGAAAAAAAAAATCCAATAAATTTGGGATAGTAAGAAATCTGCTGCCTTGGTTACAATTTAGTACTTTTTTTAAGGCCGATGAGAGGAAATCACTGCCTCTTCGTTTGTAGAGCTATGTGCTGCTCTGTGGACATGAATAAAACACTACACTATTTCCTGTTCTTTTCAGTAGCTCATGTAAGACTTCTCTACCTTTCTGGGCTTGAGTAGTCAGCGTTCAGGTGTTTACAGCTGAACATTTGTGGGCTGGCCTGCTCAGCCATGCTATAGTGCTTTGGGTCCTTCCACCAGCCTCTGTCACAGCAGGGTTTACATTATTAAAACCGAAATTCTCCTGTCACAGAAAGGATAGGCTGATTGTTACATGATCCTTTCACAAAAATGGTAGAGAAGTGTTACTTCAGTTTAGTTTGTTTTAAAACCACATGCTGATATGCCACAGCTGCAGACCAGCCAGCACACAGCAAACTTAAAACAGCTGTGAGCGGTAGGGCAGGGAACTTGGTGATGAATGATGCATTTGTAATGAGTTACACATAACAGAGACACTATAGCAATGAGCAAGGCCTTCAGCAGCCAGAGCACAAGTGCTTACCACTGAGGCTAAAGGCAAATTCCCTTAACAGGGAGCTGAGCAGGTTTATAAACACAGAGACTAGTGTCTAGGAGGATTGTGCTCACATCCATTAGCCTTTGCATGCAGAGCCATGTATTTGCTGCTGGCACTTGGCATCTTGCGTTGTAACTGTAATGCTACACACTGAGTTTGATTTGCTCACTGCTTGTGAATTGGCTCTTCAGGAACAAAATGGTTGTGTGCTTCCTGGCAGGCTGGCTGGGGAGCCAAGACAGCAGAGGTTTGCAGATCTCACCCCATCAGGTGAACCACATGGGTGTTGTAGCACACAGAGAGCCTAGCTGCCTCACAAGGGCCGTTTGCACTCTCTGTCTGCAAAATGCCTGCCATTTTATTCCAGACATACTTTTTGGCTCTGGCTGTGTACATTCTGGTCCTGAGAGAGCCAGCTTTATCTTTCACATGGCTTCCAGCCCTGCCCAAGCAAATCCTACACACCTTCATTTGAAAAACAACAGTGGGCCCTTTCCCCACTGCAAGGGGCTCAGCCTGTTCTCCTCCTCAGCAGTGATAATGATGAACCTCAGCTGTGCTCTGTGCCAGGTGAGGAGCAGGTTGGTGCCCTGGGTGGGAGGCAGGGATCAGCCCTCACCTGGCCCTTTTCTGCCCCAGGCGCAGCAGGTTTACCTGAGGAGAGCTGTCCCTAGTCTGGGTGTGGGGTGATGTGGGACTGCAGCCCTGGAGGAAGTGCTCTTCACAGTGCAGCGCAGCCCACCCCACCAGAGCAGGCAGAGGCTGGCAGGTTGCTCCCCACTCAAGTAAGAGGATGAGTTTGTGAGTACATGGGTTATTGTATTGCTTCCCTGGCTGCTTGCTGATGGGAATGTCAGTGCCAGGATGTCGTTGGAGGGTGAAATCTGCAATGCAATGGCCTTGGCTGGACAGCGTGTCCTGAGAAGGCTCTGTGGTCAAAGGGGCTGGCAGTGGAGCAGCAAACTCTCCTCTCCCTGGGCCAAAATGAAGATCCATGTGGCGTTCCCTCAGAGTCAGGCCCCTGGAGAGGCACGGCGGGAGCCAGGTCTGCCCAAGGGAAATGGGGAGTTCAGGATAAAACCTGAGTGTTGCTGTGCAGAACCTGGCTTCCCTCAAGGCATATCTGCGTGCCCATGGGTGCCTCTTAGCTTGTGTGTGTTTCGGACATGTTGAGGCAGGGTTTCAGTGGGAGACGTGCAAGTCCCAAGTGACTTTAAAAGGATGTTTATTTCTGTGCAGTTCCATAGATCATTTGTGGTAGCAAAATCGGGTTCTGCCCTTGTTTATAAACAGCCAATATGTGTGTGTCCAACCTGGCTTTGCTAATGGATCCATTTTGTGTGTTGAATGAGCTGGAGGTTAGCAACTGCTCAGCTGTGGAGCAAAGGCAGTAATCGTTACTTGCATTTCCACTCTGAAAGCACTTGGCAATTTTTAGAAGTAGGAAGAGGTATAATCCAAACTGTGCTTGGTATGCTTCGGCTCTGAAAGCAGGAGGCTTCTGTGGTGCCACAGCAGGTCATTGTATATTACATGCTCTGGGTTTGCCCTTTAGAACATCCCTCTTTTCCATGGTGTTTCTGTCAACTTTTGAACATATGACTGTGAAATGCAAACATACATGCTCACGTTTTGGATGTGGAGAATGGCTCTGTTTGAACCTGTGCTGCTTTGCAAAATAGTACATAGGGAAAAAAGAGATTTCAAATATTCCTATGCTGTCGGAGCCACAATTGAATTTGCTCTTAACCACTGTACTACAGTGACTTGGGTGTAACCTGCCTGTAAAACTCCACAGCTGCTCTAGCTCTTTTCCTGTCGGAAGGCTGGCCATAGAACAAATTAAGAGTACAGAACTGAAACCAAGATGTGAAATTAAACTTTTATTAAAGTAAATCAGGCCCTGGATTTATTTTAAAGAGCAAAGCAATAAAACTGAGCATATAAAAAAAATTGCAATTTAAAATAACATACGTTCTTTTTATGTCATTTCTCTGTTTTCTACTTTATTGGTACAACCAAGTTATTTTTACTTAAGCCGCATACCTGTGTTTCCCCAACCGTGACAGTGGCTTGTGTGTTTGATGGCCTTTGCTTTCGCGATGCCATGGAGGAAGAAGGGGGAGTTTATTGGAAAGAGGAAACCACAGGCTGCTTTTTACAGTTTCCTGGGTTCACTGTCATCTGGTACCAGCACGATGTAAGGGTGCCCAGAGGTCTCCTTATTGCATCACATGGGAGGGAGCCCTGGGACACTGCCTCACCATGGGGTGTCCTACAGCTCCCAGGGCTCCTCAGCCTTCATGAGGAAGAGGAGGAGGCAGCTGCCTGATTTGCAGAGCCCTGCAAATTGGTGGAGACCTGACCCCCTCCAAGCCCAGTGCAAGAAGGAGAAGGGATGACCACGAGCAAGGATGCTGTCTGTGGGCATAAGGGCTGTTTAGTAATTAGCTATTATTGTTTAACCAGTGAGGCTCAGTGTCCAGAACATCATTTACCTGTACTTCAACAGCAATGGTAGCAGGAGTGAAACATTGGATTGCATTACCTGTTGGTATCATAAATGTTTATTGCTTGACTTCACTTAAGGTAAAATAAAGGGTCTTCTCACTTGCTTCAGGACCTCCTGGAGTATGGAGAGAGAACCCTTATTTCCCCTCTGGATTCTTCTGAATTAATTATCCTTGCATTAAAGAAGCTGTAATTCCTGTATTTTCTAATACTATAAAAGACAGCCAGTGTAGTCTGTGAGAAAGGCTAAAGGACAGGGAAGAGCAGGCATCTAAGTGTTGCATCTTGTATTCGAAAGGGGTGCTGTGTTTGCCATTGACTGAAAAGGAAGAAGAATCATCTGTGTTGGAATACAGAAATGTCTTTAGAAAAAGTACATAGCTTCGCTTGTGTTATTTGCTCATTTTTCTTCTCTCTCCCCTACTTGTTTGCAGAACTGAAGTCTCAGTCCTGCAGTTACCAAGCCCCTTTAATTACCGTTGTCTTTGAAGACATACTAATTGTAATGGATCAAGCCCACATCTTGCAGTCCAAAATGCTTCTCTGCATCGGTAGTGGTGCTATCCACAGGTGGCTCGTAAGGTTAGCGACTCCTTTCATAGCAACTATAGCTGCTTTCAAGCACAAAAATCAATTTTTCACCTGCTTGGAAGTGAAAATTGCCCTATTTCTATAAAGTGTTAGCTAGCAAAGACTGCAAAGACAATATATTTTAAGGAATCGGGACAGGTTTGCCAAATGTAGATACAATACTGCATTCTTCTGAGTTTCTTGTGCAGGTTGCAGCAACAGAAACAATTTATTTGCTTTATTTTTGGATGATATGGGTATTAACTGGGTCTACATTGGTAAAGTTGTACATATGCTTTCATACAAGGCAAATTTTTTCTCTATTGTTGGTTCTCCTGGCATTTGATGAATTCAGAGAAAGCAATCTTTCAGTTTCACCCAGTTTATAAAGCTGGAGAAAAATGGTTTAGGTAAATTCAGCTGAGCAAAAAGTGAGATTTATAATCAAGTGTCCTGAGTCAAAACTGACCACTCTGGTGCACTCAAGGTTAATCAGCAGGAAAATGAACCTATTGCAGATCTGTGCTTGTGTTTTCTGATGCTCCCAGTATAGACCTCTCCAAATCTGGAGTAAGCTGCATACTTAGTGGTGGGCTTAATTCATATCATGGTACTTTACATGCAGAATTAATACAGATTAGCTTCAGTAATGCAACCACTGTGCTGCTAATTCATTCTCTAATTTACAGGACACTGTTAATGTTTCCATGTGGATAAAATGCTAAATTATCCACGTGGGAGCTGTTATTTCTCAAAAACTTGCAGTCGAGCACTAGTCTCAAAAGCTGTTCTTCCCTTCCCTGGGCATTTGGAAATGGGCAGGAACCCATTCTTGCCTGCCCCACTGCTATTGTCCTCTGGCTCTTCCACTATGAAATGAGAGAGATGCAAAGGAAGCCTCTGCTGCAGTGCTGGAGCAGAACAGAGAGGGCTGAAGCTTTTGTGGTTTTTCTGCTGTTAACAGCTTCTTGCCATCTGGAAATCACTGACGGAGCCTGTTAATTCAGTTTTATTACTGTATACTTTAAAGACTGTCAGGGAAGCCTGGGGCCTTGGGACAGGTCTTCATTTTAAGTTTAGTCTAAATCAAAATAAATAATAAAATCCTCATGAAGATGTACACGCACCATGAGACTCTTACCCAACTTGACACAATGAAAGAATAACCTAATGATGTTTTGTAGGCTCATGAAAAAATATTTACTTATATGACGTGCTAATAAAGTTTTAAACAGATTAAAAGTGAAGACATATGCCAATGCTCATGCGAATCAATTTGCATAGGAAAAAACAAAGAAGAAAACACAATTATGCCAAATTTCACTATGCCAAATCTGATTTAAGTGCATTAATGTCTCGTGCAACATGTACTTGTTTCTCTTCTGAGAATGAGGAAGTTCTGCTATAGATTTGGTAGTTAAAGAAAAACAATACAAATGTATATTGGTAAGATTTCAGGTCAGAATATGCAGTTTAGGAATGCCACTAAGCTTGAAATTAGGTTATTTCCATCTGTGCAGTTATGTTTTTAAAGATGTATCTGATATACTAGTAGCTGTTAGAGTAGGGTTTCTTCACCAGAAAAACAGGACACTTGTAAAGCAAGCATGTGAACCCATCTGAATGGAGCTGAATGCTATGGTGTGTACAGGTACATTAAAGTGTTCAAATGTTCTAAGTGTTTCCTCTCTAAGTATAAATACCTAGGAAAATTGGGGGACGTTAGCAAATCTGCTACCTAGTACAATATTCACAAAGTCCATGCTGCATGCCAGCAACAACTAGTTTTGGTTGTATATGTGTTTCTTAAATGGCAATTACTTTTGGCACAGAGCTGCACCTCTGCTGTGATTTGCATGCTGTATTTAAAATAAAGGTGCCAGATTGGTACTTTTTTGGAGCATCTGGTAAATGGCATTGAGAAGGGGATGTTTTGTGTTGAGGATGGAGCAGTTCACTTAAAGGGTGAAGATGCCTAAAAATGACCAATTCAATGCATTTGTGGTACTGACTCCCATACAGGCATACATCTTGCCTTGCAGTGTATTGGCACTATTGTTTTTTTCCCATAGACTACACCAAATAACTAATGGATTCCCATATGGTAGCAACTCTCAGTGGCTCTGAGAAAGGATGCCTCACATTCCACCACATCATTGCTGAGGACTTGTAAAGTCGTGTAGCAATGGCCTTCCTCTGTTTTTTCTGTATGACAAACTGATGGTGCTTTAAAAGACTGTTTAAAAAATCTTTTTTCCCTTGAGCTTGGTCTCCTGAAGAAGTGATTATATGATGTGCAAATAGCTAAAATGTACAAATCAAAAATGAGACAGAATGTGGTCTGGGCATCTTGAACCAGCCCAAACAAGTTCCTTGGGAGGGGCTCGGATTCACACTAAGACACTGGTGATGCTAACACCACTGAGAAACATGTAACATTACTGACCTGGAGCTGAACTTGAAATTCGAATGAGCTAAGCTTCTCTTAGCAGCATATTAGTGAGCAATCATGTCTCCGCTCTCCAGATCTTCTCTGGATCTCAGTTCTGGCTGGGAAAAAAACCCTTTATCTGACTTATATTTATATAATTTATATCCACATAATTTGTGAGGAGTTTTTCCTAAATCAGTGCACTTCTGAGAAGGATAATTTTTTTCCCCCCATAAATTGTTTATTTTAATTCAGACAGGCAAACTATCTTGTAAAATAATGTGCAGGAATTGCCTAACATTCTTGCCCATGGGAGATCTGTAGTTGGCTTTTTATTTTCGTTAAGCTGGATTTGCAATCACTTGAGCAGCTATGAATGTGATCAAGATGAACTGCTATGTAAAGTGACTGCTTTTGGAGCAGAGTGCTGACCAGAGCTCAGCAAGAATAAAAGATGTGAGCTCTGTTAGGTGATACAAATCTCTTGTGGAAAGACTGGCAATGCTTATGTTCTTACCTCTATTTCTTTTCTTACCTCTTTCCTTCCCTTAAAAATAAACAGAGGATGTAAATCAGAAGCACAGTAAGATACAACAGCATATGCCAGAGTAATGCAGTAAGCAGTAACTGAAGCAGAGGCCTGCCTGGTGGACTCTGGGTCAGGCCTGTAAATCAATACAATGGATGTTCAGGGTGGCATATGAGCCTCTTGGTCCCTCCCCTCCTTCACATCCATGCATCATTATTTTCTAATTGGCCACCCTTTTCCAGGCATGCCCATTACTGTAAATGCTGTATGAGTGTGCACTTTGGTCTACTTCCTTCCTGAGATGCTTCCAGAAAGACTTCAACATTTTTACCATCAGGAGCTACAGTAAAAGCTGTCTCTGCAGCTGCTCTCTGTTTACTCACTGAGAGAGCAACCAACCTCATTTCCTGGCATGTGAGCTAAGCACTCACTGACCCATAAAGCTGCTGCTGTCTTCTACCAGCCATGCTGGAATGAGGTACCGGACAAGGGAGTTTCTGTCTTCTCTAGCACTGGCCAAAAGCAATCGCCACAATGCAAAAATCTTCATTTAACTCTAGATCTAAGATCACCTTGTAACTGCAGTGCAAGTTAACTCTTACTTTAAGGTGGTGCAGGTCTGAATGCTAAGAGGAAATAAATTAGAAAAACAAAGGGATGGTGGAGTATTCACTTGGAGCTCCTGGACTTTCTGTTCTGAAAAAGCATTTGCTATTCCTAGCACGCGGCAGCCAAAGATCAATCTGATGTTATTATTTCAGCTTTCTGAAATTAGTTTAAGGTGTTTAAGATCAATACAAAAGTTTTAATTGCAGTTAGCAAGCTACTTTTATTTTATTTTAGTAAATGCCTTCCAAGTCCTCGTCTTCACTTTCCCATTGCTTCTGTACTATACAGCAATAATAATAGCTCATAGGAATCACTGAGCAACCTGGTCCCTACTTATGTCAGTGTACCCTAGAAAGTACAAGGCAAGCTTCTTCCATCAGTTCTTTTACAGTGTCCATCATGATCTTTCTCACGTGACATCCCTGTCTCTAAGTTGGAGAGTCATCAATTTGATATGTAGACAACTCAGTGGATAAAGAACTGGCTGGATGGCCGCATGCAAAGAGTTGTGCTCAATGGCTCAATGTCCAGCTGGAGACTGGTAACGAGTGGTGTCCCTCAGGGATCGGTGTTGGGACCGGTCTTGTTCAACATCTTTGTCAGTGACATGGACAGTGGGATGGAGTGCGCCCTCAGCAAGCTTGCTGATGACACCAAGCTCTGTGGCTCAGTTGATACGTTGGAGGGAAAGAAAAGTTTGTTTAACCTTTGGGCTTTCTGGAGGCATAAAAGGAGGAGTATTTATTACTGCTGTTCACTTTCAATGGCCTTACTAAAGGCCAGCAACTCCTCAAATGTTTGGTGGGCCCCTAAACCCATCTGTGAGTAATGAACTGCCTTTGACAAACTGATGTGAATTCAGCCTGGACAGGGCAGTTCACTATAAACACAAATTCACTTTGGACAGTTATCTTTACCTCTGTCATGGATTGAGCCAAATTATATGCTCCAAAGATCCCAAACTCTGAGACATTCTAAATCTCCATGCAAATACTTCAGAGTCACCTCTTAATCACTGCTGGCCTAGGCATGAATTAGAGGTATAACCGCAAGATACAAGGCTGCAACATCAGAAAGGATGCTGACAGAAAACACCTTGGGAAAAGCTTCAGTTGAAAAGAATAAGCCTGTTTGGTTGCCCCCCTCTCCCTATTTCAGGTGATAGAGATGCCACCTCTATTGATGAGTCCTTCAGTTTCACCACAGTTGCTTCTAGGTTCCTTCTCCCAGTCTCTGCCCATAGTGCAGCCTCACTGCCAACAAGGCATGCAGGCCCCAAGAGATTTTCTGTCATAGGGAATTGCCTTTTCCATAGAAAAGCCCAGGTCCAAGTCAAGCAGCTATGCTAATAATTGGTTCTGAAACAAGGACTGTCCATCGGTTTTTCCAGATTGACCCTTCCAAAGTTTTGGGGTGCCTTCCTTGCTTCGTGGTTTCAGACACACCTGATTTCATTTTTTGCTCTTAAAATAATTGAGTCTGACTTCTATTAACTGTTCTGATTTACTTTTGGGTGGTTTGTTGAGCTTTGCCTGGTGTTCATGTTGTTTTATATGAAAGATAATTCTTTGGGTGCTGGGTTACAGTTATGAGGTGTTAATGGGCCCTGGCAGAGGGTTCATGTGTCTTGGAGCATATTAGGGTTTGGTCTGTGCCCTTACTTCATTCTCTGTATGCTACTCCTTAAGTACATCTTCATTTGCTGTTTATCTTTACCTCTGTTCCATTGGTTTCACTGGCTTTTGTTTCTATTTTGTCAGGCTGAGCAGTTTAGTGTGATTTCTGCTGTGCAGAAATACGACTTTGTGGAGTCCTGAAGCAGCCTTGCTGGTAGCTTGCTGATAAACCTTGTGTTTCACCAGGGAAAAGACATAATTGCTCTCTAATTTTTGGTCCTAATTTTGTTGTATATTTGATTTTTTTCACACCAGTAGATGTTACTGTTTCTTTGTTCTTTCTTGGGCTTTTGGCTTTGTTAATTGTAAGGATTTGCTCAAAAATGAACATGCTTGGGCAGCGCATATGTTTGCACTTTGTTCTGATCTGTATTGTAACTTTCTGTGATCTATGGTGCCAGGCACAAGGAACTGGCAAGGAAGTGCCTGGAATTGTGGTTTGGCTTATAGGTACCTGGTTTAGAGTCCTGTCCCTCTATTAATCTGAATTACAATTGGCCAGATTGGTGCAACTCCACCAGGCTTTAAGTCAGTGACCCAGAATTTACACCAGCTGAGAATCTGGCCCAATGTCTTATTTGTAACTGAGAGAAAATCTGCAGAGGTAATATATTTTATTAGATTCCTTTGATTTATTTGACAGGGAGGAAAAGAGAAGTTTTGGTTCATGCAAGTCCCTTTCCAGGGAGAAGGATCTTTTTGAGGATGCCACAGAAATTGTTGTTACAGTCTATTTGCAACAAAAAGACTTGCAGAAAGTATATGCCTGATAGAAGTGTTAATAATAATGAAACACTGAGCTTTCTCTCCTGGGTACTGTTCTCTTCCCCACACTGAGACCTCCCCTTTTGTCTTAGCTGTCTTACCTGGGAAAAAGAAGACTTGTGGTCACCTGTCCCCACGTCTGTCAGTCTCCCATTCATCTGGCTCTGTTTCTTCCTAGAGCTGATCTGTTTGTTAGGGTTGGTCTGGAATCTGGCTGCTCCTCCCTGGGAATGCTTTGTCTCTCTTCCCTTGAATGAAGGGAACGCAAAAAACCATTGGTGTGGGCTTATGTAAGTGGGCTGGGATCTGGGACTTCACTTTCTTGTCCTGGGTTCAGCAGTAGCAGTCATTTTTCTCCTCCTTAGTAGCTGGTGCAGTGCTGTGTTTTTGACTTTCGGCCTGGGAACAGCGCTGATACCACTGATGTTTTTAGTTGCTGCTCAGTAATGTTTACTTTGACCAAGGATTTTCTGAGTCTCATGCTCTGCCAAGGAGGAGAGGAAGCTGGGAGGAAGCTGAGACAAGATACCTGACCCAAACTATCCAAAGAGGTATTCCATACCACAGCACGTCATGCCAGGATGTAAAAACTGGGGCAGGGACCTGGAAGATTTAGTTCACTGCTCAGTTGGGCTGGGTATCGGTCGATGGGTGGTGAGCGGTTGTATTCTTCTCCCGTGTTATTTCTTTTATCATTATTATTATAGGTGGTAGTAGTAGTGGTTTGTGTTATACCTTAGTTACTGGACTGTTCTTATCTAAACCCATGGGAGTTACATTCTTTCGATTCCCCTCCCCATCCCTCTGGGAATGGGGGAAGGAAGGGGGGTGGGAGCTAATGAACTGTGTGGCTGATTTATGGCTGGGCTTAAACCACACCACCTCTCCACCAGGTCCTAGGGCAAGTCTTAGTTTGTTGTTCTATCACATGTTCAGCCTTCCTCTTCACATCTCACAAGTAATGGGATGCAATTGTAAAATCCATGTTTGGATGTAATCTTAGGGCTATTTAGTTATTGCTTCCTCAAATGAGACTTGAGAAGATCACCAAGACTGTTTGAGTGCATGGACAGTGCTGTCACGGGCCTGCGTTACGTACTAGTGGCATCACAGAGCTTTCCCTTCTGGCACAGTGAGGCGAGGGCTGCTGGCTGTTTCATCCAGGCAGAGCTGCCAGGTCAGTGTGCATGAACACCAGGTGTAGATGTGTGATTTTGGCTGCAAGTACAACATGTGACAGACCCCCATGAAGCAGCAATGGCAACGCTGCTGTTCAATTCTTGCATGTACCAGGTACTCGGAGTCCTGTGTATAAAGCAGGACATTTGTAAATGTTCTTGAATAAGGAAACCATTTCCTCAGTTCCCCTAAGAACAAGAGAAACCAATGCCTTGCCCAGGTTCCTCACTGGTGTCTGCAAGCTTGTGTCCCAGCCACTCCTTGGTCAGGGCCTAGCTCTATTAAAGATTTACTACTTGGTCTGTCAGCATGAACATGTCCCATCTTCTTCAGGCATTTTGAAGGGGTTTGCTGCAGAGACCATACTTCGATGTCTTCTCCAAATTGGCTGAGAGTGCAATAGGTGAAATGATGGAGGGAGCTCAGACTTAGACACAGGGGGTTCAGGGTATAACAGAAGGAATAAATCTCTGTCCCCCCCTTCCCAGCCAGATGCACCATAAGCATGACAGACTTATGATTTTTTATGGAGAGCAACATATGCTGCAGTTTTATTTCTCTAACCATTAATCAAAAGGTATTTTGTATAAACAGTGTAATTGCCAGCCCTTGCCCGTGTGGGTGGGCTGACAGGAAGGATTTGCAGTTCTCTGCAGCACGGATAACCTTTGCCAGACACCAGCCCTGGTAGCCAGCAGTAGCTGTAAGGACTACACGCCAGCATGAGTGGTGTGCAGGGCTGCACACTGAACTCCAGCCTCAATGTTGGCAGGGACAGGCAAGCTAGATCAGGGAAATGCTGCCAAGGGCTTAGAATATTACTTCTTCAGCAGAGACAAACCCTTGTGCACCTGTCTGAGCCTTTTGTCTTTTTCATGGGTTATAGCCTGAATTATGTCTGCTCATTTTGTGGTGATACCAAACCTGTGATTTTTTTTTTTTTTCTTAGTTGTGCCAAAGAATGTTGAACTGTGGGCAAGGCAGCTGTTAGCAGATAATGTCTTGGCCACAGCCCAAAATATGCCAGAAGTGCTAAGAGGACTCTCCCTGAGTGCAGGAGGATGAGGGTTGATGGGAGCCAAGTGCTGGGTGTGGAGATGAGTATGATATTCAGGCAGTAGGGTGCCTGCTGGCAGTGAGCAGGAGGAAAGTGCTGGGCTGGAAACTTTTGCATGGGTCTTTTAAACACCAAGCCGCAGATCCTTTCCACCTCATGTGCGTCTGTGGGAGAGGAATGGTTGCATGGGGCCATGCCACTGCATGGATGCTTGAGCACCTTCCTCTGGAGGGCAGAGAGCTTTAAACTCTGCAAGGTTGCCTGCTGTGAACAGACATCACACAGACAGCTTCAGGGGAGCCAGCGGGAGAGGACAGCAAAGCATCACAGCATCAGAGTTTTTTCTTTGAAGAAAAACATTTTACTGCTCAGTTTTATGCTGCCATTTGGCACAGTGGTAATTTATCTCAAAGGACTGTTTCCAGGCTGCTGGTGCCAGGTGATGAGAAGCTGCAGCCAGGCCAGGCCAGGCCTCTGGTGCCAGTGTGATTTTGAATAGCAACCAAAGTCAGCAAGAAGTGCCAGGGTGATAATAAAACCCTAGTCCTGAAGGTACTTCCAGGAATCAGCAATCTATTTTAATTTCAAGAAAACTGACAGTTCTGTAAGGTAATTTCTAGATGCTGGGATGGATCTACCAAAGAGAAAATGCCCTGATTCTCTTCTCCTAGAAACTAAGAGGAATTTAAAACACCAGACTTAGGGTAGAAATAATGCACAGATGGCATGAGGAGCATCCATATTTACAGCATGCATCTTTGTTATTGATATCTTCATCTGTTGGGAAGGATTCCACCAACTACAGGTTATCTCTCAACTCCGGTAGTTACCAAAAGCTCATCAGTAGCAGACATGGCTAATGGGAGGTGTGAAATATGCCACTAGGTCAGCAGTCCTCTCCCTGCCTAATTCCAGCCATTATGCAGTGTTAGCCTGGTTTAGGAATGGTGCTTCTGCTGCATTTAATTTCCATAGAAATCATCATAACAGCAGGGCTCAAAGGGAATGTCCTTGCATGTTTTTGGCTCAACTTTGAAAGCTTTAAAAGATTACAAAAAAATCAAGATAATACTGAGATTGGACCCAAATTGGTAGCAAATCTCAGAGCTGAATCTCAATGCCCCAAAACTTGAGGAGATGTCTAGATCTGGAGTTTTGATTTAGCCAGTTCTAGAACTAAATTCCTTTCTTTAAAACTTGTGTAGGAGCCAGGCTTGCTTTCCTCACCACCTCAGAATTTAGTACTGGCTACTTTGTGGTGAAAGAGATTTATATTTCGCTGGTCTTGAAGTGACTGCTTTGCTGAGCATTAGATGATAGAATTTGCTATAACAAATTGCTGGATCAATGATCTAACACACAAGTATGCTGTTGCTGACAATATGTGATGATTCAAAGGCAACAAACAAGTCTTGCTGTGCCACCTCTTTGGGGAATAATTTCTTCCTGACACTTCTAGTGGTCATCTTATACCATGAAGCATGAGATTTGATTACCAATACTTTAGCATCCATAACTACCATGGTTGTTATTTTTAATGGAGTAGTCAGCGTGTCTCATGAGAGTTATAAACACAGTGTGTGCATTTGAAAAGCAGTTATTGTTATTTGGCTGATTCTAATACAGAAAGATTAGATTAGCTGGTGAAAACACAGCATTGCTCCACAAATCAGCAGGCTTCACAGTCAACATTTTTCATGAAGTCTCTATGAAAGCCAGTTATTTTCCACTTCAGTAATATGTCTCTCTTGACTAGCAGCAATTTCTGCTGAGAATGTCAAGGTTGGGAACAGCAGCATGGAATTGGATGCACCAGGAATGTCAGGTTTGTGTGTCTTGAAGTAAGAATTGCAGCAACAGGGTACTATAAAGTAGAATGACTCATCAATTAAATAACGAATTCTCTATCACTTTTTTTGGCCCTCTCTACCCTTGTGGTAGGTTTGACCAACTACCATGCAAATCAGAATGATGGGTCTTCCATTAGTAACTTCTCATGCTATTTATCACCATTCCTTCAAAAGCCAACATGAGGAGACTTCAGTCTTTGTGTAGGTGTTTCAGAAGTAGCAACATGCTAAAATCTCATGTACCACCTCAGGAATTTTCTATATTGCATGTATGTATTTTACAAATGCTCTGACTCAGGTTTAACAACCACACTTATTCTGAATTCAAAGGGTGCCCATCAAGTAACCTGTTTGTTTTTAATTTGATTCTGAAGCCTCATGAAACAGAAAAGCTAAAATAACTTCAGAATGGGCTATTAGCACAAGCTAAATCTATTTTTCTTACACTGTTTATGAATGAGTTTAGAGTGCAGACTGTGTGGGGTTTGCTGCTGAGCTGTAATCTCTACACAGGATGACAGTAAAGGTGAGGACTTTTGGCATCCTTGGTCCTGTAGCTGGCCTATAGTTTGAATATCCAGAGCAATCAGTTCAAAGCTATTTACAGCCTGAGTGCTGGATTTATACATTGTTTAGGGTGCACTGCATATAAAGCATGTGTACTGCATCAGAATGGGCTTTTGATTAGTTTTTGTGTTTTCACAGTGAATTGTTTCTCTGAAGCTTCTGGATGGATGCCTTTTCCTCTTGCATGATAACCACATTGATAACCCATGGGGCTATGTATATACAGTCTGTGTATATATATGTATATAAGGGCTTTATAGGGTATACAGTGTCTGTATAGGGCTATGCTTTGACAGATATATAACTAAATTCTGCCTGCCCCTTATTTCAAGGTAAAAGCAACTTTTAAGTGACTCCAAACATTTGATTTATTCTGTATAAGCAATAAATGTGTATCACAGACAGAAAACAGAAGAACTAAGTTCTTGTTAATACTGATGCCTCAAAAACTGGGTGAGCTTATTCTTCGTAATGTTTTTTGTTTAAAATGAGCTTATGAGTTTCTAAGTGTCACTTTAACCTAACAGACAAGTCCAAAGAATATGGGGAGACCTCAACCACTAAAAAATTCCTCCTGCTAATGTTCTCATCTTCAACATAAGGGAAAATCCTTTAGTGTTTGGGTTAGTTCCAAGCCCAGAGGGATGTATTTCTCTTTCGGCTCTTCTCACACAAATGATCTAAATGGGAAAATCATTATTAGTCCTCTCCTGTCTTCTCTGATTTCAGCCATGACCTTAAAGCCAGCCATGGTTACTATGACTCAAAGCACCCTTCCCTTGCCTCCTCTTATGCTGGGCCCATCCTCCAAACTCAAAACAACTGAATAGGTGAAGCTATTTTAAAAATATATATTTAAAAAAAATCATCTTTTGCTTGATCTTATCACTGAACCATGTAGCAGGTGAGGAAGCTGCTGGTCCACAGCTGAGTCCTCTTCAACTCTTTCTTCAAGTTGAATGTGTGTGGGTCTAACTGTGATCTTCATCCACAGAGATTTTTTGATCTTCCATTTCAGAGAAACTAACAGAAGGTACAACCTGTCTACTCTTAAATATTTATGTAGTTTTAACTGGCATTTTTTTCTGTTTCTTACTCCTTCACCCTTCACTCCCCCTACCCCCTTCTGTTTTGATGGACTTCTTGTTTAGTGCTTTTTGGATCCAGTCCCTGCATTTGTAGATCCCAGAGGAATGTTTTACCCACATTTGCCTACCCAACCCACCTTTTGATTTTTAGAGACCTGTAGCAGTGACTGCGTTTACAGTGTGGCAAAATGGAATTTAAGAAACAAATTGAATCACACTTTGTGGCTACCACAGCTTAAACCAAATGCTGCAACTATGAGGACTTCAAGTTATTATGCAGAAACCCTTATTTTCTTCAAATATTCAGACCAAATGTTCTGTGTCTGTTTCACCATTTCTTCATTTCACCTTATTTGAAATCAGGGTGACAACAGATGTAGAGCATGCCTGTCTGCCTACGTCTGGCAGGATTTTCTTCATCTATGAATTCATATTGCTTTTTTAATATTGTTGATAAGTGATAGGTTTATTTCTAGACCATCTAGGGGGTACAGAAGACGAATTTTGCAGCCTTATGCAGTATAATCAATGCAGTGGCCAAGCTCACATTCATGTGAATTTACCAATAAACTAATGTTGCCAGATGTGTGTAGAGGATTTTAAGATGTCTCATAACCAGGTTTCATTTCCAGACTGGATATTGAGGTCAGGTACTTCTTACCTAAAGCAGGCAAGAAGTAAGGTGAGTGGTGTTAAAACACACTACTCACGTTGCCATTCTGGACAGTATTTTAGCATGGATTGCCCATGAAGGATCCTGTGCTTTATTCCTGAAAGGAGATTTGTGTGCTTCTGGACCACCAAAGCAATATTGGATGGCAATTATTGTCTCCTGGATAGAATTGCTATTGAGAGAGTGCTAATATGAATCATCTTGCCTTGTGTTATCACTCAAACCTTTCCAGTTCACACCAATAAACATGCTCATGCTTCCTATGGCAACGCTAACAACCACAGGGGAAAAACCCAGCCTTTTGTGCTGGAGCATGGCTTTATAAGCAATGTGTCTGTCTGCCTGCACTGAGGTGGTTTAGTGTTTTGGGCTGTTTCATTAACACTCTTTTGACAGCTTCTCAGTGTAGGAATGGGTAAGGCTGCAGCTGCAGTAGATGTCTCTTATATTCTCCCTGATGTAAAGAAATCATGCAGCTCCTTTGCTGTCTCCTCCTAATCCCCACTAAACCAGGTGATTTGCTAAAAGAATTTCTACTTATTTACTTTTACATCTTTCATTATTGGCTGTTCTTAATCACTCTCAGCCTTCCTGACTTTCATGCCCTGGCATTTTATTCTAGTTCATATTCCCTTTCTATTTGCTTCAGCTGGGCTGGGGTTTCATGGTTTTGAAAGGCACCTGTTTGGCTTGAACAATAACTTGCCATTTAACTATTTTATTGCTTTCTCCCACACTTTCCTGCCTCACCTCTCCTCCATGCACACCTCCTTTTTTGTGCTCTTCATGATTGTGTTCAAGTTTCTTGAATAGCTTCCATGCTGAGTCTAAAGATTTTAATTTCCTTACTTTTGAGTTTAAGTCTTTTTAATATCTACTGTACTTAAGCACAACATTTTCCTTCCATGGTGCCTGCTGATGTGATGAACTCCTCCCCAGGATGCCAAGTTACAGTGTGGCCTCAGCTGCAAAGGCCAGGTCCTCCCTGACCACCTCCTGGTCACCTCTCTCCTCTGCTAAAGCCTGGCCCTGCGCTTGGATTAATGAACCTGGTGGAAAACCAGAAAAAAAACAAAAGGGGGGAGGGAACAAGGAGGGAAGAGGCTTTCTTTTGGTGTCTGTGGAAGTTGCAGACAGTTCAGTGCCACACCTGCTGCAGGACTTGAAGTAGCTCACAGTGTCTTGCCTGATTCCTCTGAACAGGACTTGGCTTGGTATCAGGTCCTGCCTGTATCTGCATGGTACCAGAAGATATGTGAAAAGGTGTTGGATCATGCTATGTACTTGGCAGCAGAATGAAACCTGTTTACCCAAAATCTTTGTTCCTCTGTAAAAGCTGCAGTTTGACAGTTGGTTTGAGGAGAACTGGGAGGTCTTGGTGTAGGAAATTCTGTGAGAAACTCTTGAGCTGACAGAATAACTTCAAGCCTATCTGCAGGGGTCCTGCTGCTAATTACTTGCACTGTACCTAGACCATAATGTGCTTTTATGGGGGCACAGCGACACAGTTGTGAGGATGCTCTGATTAATAAAATTGTAAGAGCTCTCTATAGATTTGCAGGCAGACTAACAGGGATCAGAAGATCTGGAAACAACAGAAATCAGTGGTGTGCACTGACTTTTTGTTTTCCTTTTCCATCAGTGTGCTCTAATTTTTCTTACCACTAGACTGTAAGTGATCACCCTCCAGGGAAAGGCCAAGGGTGTATTTTAAACCTCCTTTTGTATTACCTTTGCATCCCAACTTGTTTTTAATCTGGACCTGGATTATGCTTCCATTAGGCTGAAAAAAAGTACCTTGAAATCAAAGTAACTGGGTGCCTGGCAGGTTGCACTAATAACCTCCTGAAACCTTATTTTACACAGTTTGTTTATACATACAAATGTGCCATACTAGCACCATACTGAGCCTGTATGCCCATTTGGCAGCTGCCTCTCTGGATCCAGGTTGCCCATGGTACATAGGCTGTTGAGAGCAAGAGACACAGGCAGTGAGAGACGCGTTTTCTCAGCAGATGCCTTGTGCACTATCCTTTCTCCTATCATGTGCATCCATTGGGTGCAACAGAGGCTGTTTCCAATCATGTAACTAGACTCAGTTGTTGATGATGCAAACAGGAACCTGCCTTATCGCTTTGGTGTAGGTATTTCTGTTTTGTCACCAGGCTTCTTGGTGACTACAGCTGACCCCAACTCAGGAATCAAGTGAGAGTGTTGAGACGTGAGGTGTGGAAAACTAGTGAGTAACTATTCTGTTGGTTGGGTTTTGTAGTTGTCCAAGATCAGCTCAGTCATAGGGGTGAGCAAGTAAGATGTCTGGTGGGGTGGCCTAGGTCTGTTGTGGTGGTGTGCTGCAGGCTTTGGCTGATGTTCACTGGTGACAAAGTAAGTGGGATATATCAGATGGTGAAAAAACATTTTGGAGCATGCGTGTCTGTATGGAAGTGTTTTAAGCTGCTCCTTTCAAGCTAGGATGCCTCCATTTTGCACATTGCTGGTGCTAAGTAAATAGTAAGAGCTGATGCTTGGAGGTAGAACACGTGAATGTAACTTAGTGAAAGGCAAATGCTGGGTTCTCCTACCCAAAACACCCAGAGACTTTAAGGAGAAAAGGACAAGCTAGTCTTTAATTTTATTAGCATAACTGAAGGAAACTGGGGAAGCATGGAGCATGCTGGTAAAATCTAAACAGATTTCAAGGAACAAATTCCTTGGGTTGTAAGGCAGCTGCAGTTCCAGCTCGATTCTGTTTTCTTATCTCTGCATTGTTAACTTGAAACTCTCAAGCTCTGTTTTCAGTTATTAATTTATTTTTTGCCATTTCATAGTGCCAGAGCACAAAGTTTCAGTTTCAACAAAAGCTTTGGAACTAGGTCCCAAACCCCTTAAGCAAGTAATTTTATTGAAAGTACTGTTAGGCCTTTGACTGGGGCTGTTCTAGCAGGGGCTGCAACAACACATAATAGCACTATGAGTGCTGTGGCTGCTCTCTATAACTACCCACACGAAATGCGGAGTGTTAAAGGAGAACTTTAGCAAGTGAAGATTTCCCCATGGCCAATGGGACTGTGCTTGCTAGAAGGGTCTCTTGACCATTCTTACAAGATAAAACATGGAAAATAAATTATAGTTATCCGTAAAGACTCTTTATCATTGCAGCAAAGGTATGTCCAGCCAGGACTGGTAATGAGTTTAGGTGACTCCCTAGTTTTGTTACAGGCATATGCCTGGAGAGTTTATTTAATTGAACTGCTGTGTTTTTATTACCAAACTTTCCAGGCTTCAACATAATACACGCAGTGCATGGGCAGAGGTGTGCTCAGAGAGCATAAAACAGCTATAATTGTTTCAGGTTCCCAAAAGCTGTCCCTCCTCCTCCACCACTGCTGTCTCTCCAGAGGTGCCACTGCGTTGAAGTTGAATTGAAAAGTTATTTAACATAAATACTGTAACATGTCGGGGTCCCACAGGCAGTGGGTAAGGTAGCAAACTTCCCAGCATGTTAGGAACAGCCTGAGGATGGCGTGCCATAGCCAACATCACTGCTGGCTGCATTCATGGCTTGCATGCTTTTCTTCACCAACACTGTAATCCCTGCTATACTTTAAACAAGAACAGACGCCCGTCCTCTAGGTTTCTCTCCATAAGCATATACAATTCGGGCCAAACTCTTTCCTCAGTCATGCTGAAATATATCAGAAGTAATCCCACTGACAACCATGAACATCACAGTGAAGTTACACCAGCTGAGGACAGAAGTTGGACTGCTGTATGTAAAAGCTGTCACTGCCAGACAAGCTGAAATGCTCATTTACTGCAGCACATGGGTAGCATTATTGTTGCTCCAGACTATGTTTGGGTGGAAGTCAGTGGTTAAACACCTGAAATCTCAGTAGACAAAGAGAAGACTATAAAGTTTTATGACAGTAGAGTAGGAGATTGCAACATGTAGGTTCCATTAAAAAAATCAGAAACTGTTGTATTACATACTTTAGAGGTTTTGTCATTGAGTTGATTAGTATGACTTAGTTATTAGCTGTTACTAGAAGCTTTCCACTGAGAAATGGAATTAGAAATACCAGTTGCTGTATTTTTATTCACAGTCTTGTTGAATTCATCTCAGTCTCACAGATGCACACAGAATGACTCCTAAGGCTGGTTTATATGTTTAAGTATTTGCCTATTTCTTTGCTGGGGAAAAAGATCTGGAATCTGCAGAAAGAAAAACCACTGTTTTATAACAGCTGGGCTTCAGCTGCGCGTGGCAGCTCTGCTCTGGCAGCAGAAAGAGATGAGGGCTATCAGCCACATCTGTACTCGGATAGTTGTAATTCTGATGACTGGGGTACTTATTTTCCCAGGACAGCACTAGTACCCTAGTTTGTAACTCTCCAGCACCCCCTGACTTTCTCCTATCCTTCATCTTCCCACTTTTCTCCACTGTCCTTACAGTTCTCCTTCACTTTGCATCCCCTGTCAAAGCACTGTGGTAGCCGCATTCACTGCTAGACAAAGGCATGGGATTCAGTAGGAAAACATGGACTCTCCCTTTCCTCATATACTGAGGAACTCATAGGTAGATGAGATGTTAGACCTCACGAAACATTATTTTTTTTTTCTGCCTGGCAGCTCGATCATATACATCTTAAAAAGAACTCTCTTTTTCTCCAATCTCTGAGTGGATTGGACAATGCCAGCACATACATAAGAGTATTTTAAGTTGCTGGGAGGAGGTGTTGATATGATGTGTATTTGTGGACTTGACTCTGAAATGCAATTTCTAGGTGTCTTTTAGACAACTAATTTCACTAGTCATCAGGGTCTAACATCAGAACAGAAAAGAGCCTTCAGCATGATTGCAGTCCATTCTTTAGAAATACAAACCAATGCTTTCAGACAGTCATTTGTAGTATCTGTCCAGCCCTATTCCTGTAGAAAGCCCCCTGCTTCTTCCTCTTCCTCCTGCTTCAGTTCCAGTTTTGCACCACAGCTGTGAATCTCTAGCCAGTACAACCAGTGAGATCCAGCTTCTACCCAAATCATCTTCCATTACACAAGTTCGCTGGGCAACAGCATTTAAAGGCAGGCAAAGCTTGTATTTAAGCACAGTGATTTCAGAAGGCAAGTTAAGAATTAAGATGAGCTTTTGAAAGTATGGCACACCCCAAATTAGCCCACAGCAGCACTGGTTGCAGTAAGAATGTCATGATGTTCCTTCAGCCTCTCTTAAAGCAAGCAGCTAAAGCTAATGCACCAGTTGCAGTGCCTTCTGCTCAGCTAATGTTGCAGGATACTTCCAAGTCTTGCCTTTTGACCTGATCATGAAAGATTTTGATTAGAGCATAAAACACTGATAATATGAAACTTTCAATTGCTTTCACATTTGCAGTTGAGCTTTGTGGGCCCATGGGAGACTGTGGGTGTTCAGGAGTTCACTGGTAATCTTATTTTACCCAGTTTTATTACAAATTGAAAAGTGCAGGGTTCATGGGATTTTTTTTTCTTTTAATGCTTTTGCTGGTGGAGAAATAGGAAGAAAACCAATTCCTTTTGGCACGGGAAGTGATCTTATATCTTATTAAATAAAGAGGAAATTTTATTGTACACCAACCCAAGCTATAAACGTGTTCTCTGTAAGTTGCATTTTTAATTACAAGGGGAAAAGTGGAATTAGTTCATTAATGCTGTGAAAAGGAGCAGTGACCTACCTGCCAAATGGCAAGGTGGAAATAATCTGGTCAATTAAAAGGAAGCCAATAAATTAAGATGCAAATCCTTCCATTTGATGCATTAAATTAGGGAGCCACGATTTCCAGAACATGTTTATTGCCAGACTTGATCCTTCCCTTTCTTGCTTGACTTGATTCCGTATTTGGCAAGTCCTGTTAGCAGGCTGTGCAGTGTTCAGGGCTAACAGACAAACTCATACACCCAGGCACATTTTGCAAAAGAGAGCTTGCAGGATCAAGTCCTTTATGAAATCCAAGTGATTAAATGTGCATGTTTGTTTCTTATTATCATATTACAAACCACCTTCTTCCCTTTGCTTTCCTTTGCTTTGCTTTCTTTCCCACTGTTAAATGTCACTTGCTTTTCCTTGCCCTCTAGAAGACCCTGAGTCACTGGGATCATCTCAATCAATTTACAACCTTAAAAATGTGATACACAGGGAAACAACTGAGTTGCTGGAGCTGAACCCTAAAGAATACAGTGTATTTGCTCTACAGAACTGGAAATAGTAAGCCAGTTCTTGACATTTACAAGCACACAGTATTTTTTTACACACAGCATGATCTCAGAAGTGGTTAACAGTTCAGTGAACTGTGTATCTGCTCAGCATGGGTAACTACAAAGCCATCGTATGCCCTGTACTATCCCTCACAAAAGCTTAGGACATTTACATTAGCTCCTGTCTATCTCAAGGCCATAAATTGCAATAAGAAGTATGGACTACTTACTGAATGGTTGACCAGTGCTCTGGTGCAGTCTACAGGAAAATATGAATGTTATTGTTTACTTTAACTAGAGCATATATCATACAGAGCCAAGGCCTTCTTGTTTGTTAAGATGAGGGTTGCTCTCATCAGAAACACTTTGGGGCACATCCTGTTGCTAGGGGGGAAAACCTAATTGAAAAGCAAAAGCTAGGCAGAGGATGGTCGCAGAGTTTTACATCTGAGGTGTTAGAATTGGCAAGCACTAAAAATACAGCAAGAGAGCCAAGTCAGATGTTTCCGTGATGTGGTAAAAATAAGCAGTGTGTGCTGTAGCCCCTCAGAAGGCGTGGGTTTGCCTTGTGAGGGGGAACAGTAAGAGATGGAACAAACAGCTGCTCAGCCAGAAATCAAATTCCTGGCATTCAGCAGCTCTGGTCCTCCTCCTCCAAACCTACAAATCATCAGGAGGATTCCCCTAACCCTGGCTCCTTGCAGCAGCTCTGCACATTCACCAGACAGCCCTCATAACACGATTTTAACTCCTCAATGCTCATGTGTCGATAGATTTCCTCACTAAATCCTTAGGACATCATGATTCAGAGCTGAATTATATACTTGCACCCATTTTTTCCCATCTAAACCAGCAAATCATTGCCCATGTCCAGCTGGGAATTTCTTCCTGGAGAGGAGCTCCTATCAGTGACTAAACACAGCAGGGCAGCTTCAAAGGGAACAACACAGGAAAGGGGCAAGCAAAGGAAAACAAATTTCTTTACTGCAAATGAGCATAGAATATATAAAACCTGCCTTGGGGTATGAGACTTGCAAAACTCCATTAAAATAATCGGGTTTCCCAATACCTCTGTCAGCTTCTGCTGTAATATCCCTATAAAAACTGAGGTAGGTGTCACTGCTCTGTGATGAAATATATCTCAATTAGAGAGATAAGCTCTCCAAAAGTAGCAAAGCGGTTGTTGAGACCAGATATATAGGGAGGCTGCCCTGACATGGCAAGTTGTAAAAACATTGCCGAAGTCAAGGGAAGTCCCAGCACTCTGGTGTCCACCAGGAGCAGCTGTACTGTGCTTCAGACTTGGTCCTGCTGGCTTGTGAGGTCTACTCTTATCTCATCCTTCTATCCCACTGACCTGCATCCAGCAGGTGTTGACTCTCCTTTACAGCCCCATCTCAGACCTGAATGTCCACCCAAGCTGTGTGATGAAACCTTCTTATGATTCCTGAACACGTCATGAAGTAGTCTCTTTGTGTACCATAAGCTTGGGCTCTGTAATGGTAATCCCTTCCTTGTTCCCATGTGTTTTTACCTCAGTGATTTGCTGTCGCAGTTGACAGTGGTGGATTTGGTGAGATCAGCCCTAGTGTTGCATGTAACAGCAAAACTGGTATAGGAATACCCAATTTGTGTTTCATGATAGCAATAGTTTTTAAATCAACAGCCAAGGGGTAGAAGAGAGGATTTAAGATGGACAATAAACCCAGCCACTTCAAATGTGTCGCCAACAGCCCACTGAGCTCAGCAACCTATTTCCAAGGCCCAAAGCAGGAGGTAAGGGTCTGCCTCCTTGGCAGGGGTCGGGATGTTGCTGTTTGGTCCTTGGAACTGTAGTCTGGCTAGCTCATTGCTCTCCACAGGGGCAAGCAACCTTGTAATAGCAGTGATATACCCCCAGTGCATGTGTGTGCTTTCATGTGGTGTCTCAGCATGTCATATTCTAAGTCAGAGATGCCCAAAGATATTTGGAAATCTCATGCTGAAACGGCAAGGCTCGGGTGCTTACATGCCACACAGATCTCAGCCTGAGGGCTCCATTGCTTCATTTGCAGTTGCTTCACCTCTGTCCTTGGGCCAGAGAGGGTAATGGCATAGGGGACATAAAGATAACTGTAAGCTGCTTGCGTACTCCGAACCTGCCCTTAATGCTTGCATACTTCAGGCCTACATCCCCATCTCTGGGGGTGACAGAAGAGTTGCTGCCCACCCCACTGGGGGTTGTCTCCCAACTCAGGGCATCCCTGTGCATATTCCCAGTCACAGACAAGCCCTCTCTAGCGCCAAAGGAGCAGAGTGGAGCATGGTGTGCATCAGCAGTCTGATCTCCATTTGGCCTTTCCTGCTCAGGAAGTTTGTATTTTTCCATCAGCCCCTGCCTCCTTATGCTATAGTTTCATCTTCCTCCCTTGCTCTTTCTGTCCCCATCGCACCCATGCTGTACTTGTCTGTTTTGAAACTTAAACGTGCACCTCTGAGCAAGCTTCTAGGCTGTGGCATGTTTTATGAGCTCCACGCCAGAGCGGGAATGAGATTACATGATGTTGGATTTCCTTGCAGTCAAACTTAATATCCTGAGAAATGGGAAATTTTACTGAAATCCTGCAGCACTGGCCAGTGTGTGGGAGGCTCCTCACTGCTGTTTCCATCATGGTTCTGTATTTGTGATGGAGGTCTGACTTGAATAGAGTGATTCTTGGTGGTTTTTTTAGTTTATCAGGGTGGCACAAATGCACTTCAAGTAATTTTGCCACTGCCCAGTTTAAACTAGTGAGAGGTCATGACGGGAACT
The DNA here is from genome assembly GCA_032466535.1 of Forpus xanthops. Classification (NCBI taxonomy): domain Eukaryota; kingdom Metazoa; phylum Chordata; class Aves; order Psittaciformes; family Psittacidae; genus Forpus; species Forpus xanthops. The sequence goes on from JASSUY010034202.1 coordinate 25,758, forward strand.
CATGACATGTAAAGATGACCAAACCCCTAGGGAAAAATTTATGGTGAGAACTGACTGTTGCATGAAAAAGACACTCAGCCCACTGAGTGCTGTGAAAAACCAGAAATATCTGTGGGAAATAATCAGGCGGATATGAAATGCACGCTGGTTCTTAGCTACTATAAATATTCATTGCTTCAGGGGAGCGAGGCAAGCCAACGTCAGCTGAGGATATTAGCTACATGTCAAGGACTGAAATGTTTCTTTCTGTGTGAAGAAGACAGGAGGTGGCTGTTACAACTGCATCTGCAGGCAGAGCCGAGGCCAGGTCCCTTGGAGGCACAGGAGCACATCCTGGCTCCTCCATAGCCCTCCCCAGGCCCCAGCCTGACTCCTCTGTGGCACCCGCCCTGGAGAGTCCAGGCTTAATCCAGCGCCTCTTGTGGGTGTCGTGTCCTGAGCCAATTCACCCACCCAGAGCCTTTAGCACACACCGATGCCCTTGGTGTTGCTGATGCTCCCGCTTGGCTGCACCCGGGCTGGGTTTCATTTCAAATGAGAGAAATGGGGCAGTGTTTCTTGCTGAGGAGCTCTGCACGGGGCTCTTGCTGTATCAGCAGGATGCTCGGAGAGGAAAGCTGCTGCAGGGTCTATACCAGAAGCGCTAAGCTGGTCCCGAGGGTTGTACAACCACATGGCATTATCCAGCTGCAGAGTTACTGACACATGATGGCAGGCTGGAAATGACCCACCTGTGAGATCCCCACCTCTGCTCTCTAATGAGGACACGAGGGCTCTGGGGAAGAAAAGGCAAAAGCAAGCAGCTCTCAGGGGGCATTGTCACCAGGCTTGCTCCTCAGGTTGAAGGTAGAAACTGCCACTAATCCTCATTAAATGGAGATATGGTTATTGTTAGTGCTATAGTAGTGCCCAGGAAGGCTCCTTCAGGACCGTGTCAGATTGCAGGGATTCAAATGCACGAGGCAAAGAAACTGGCAGTCAGGAAAATGTGTAAATGAATCTGTCTTTGTTCGGTGTCAGGAAATTAATGCCAGCTTCTTAAGGCATGGGAAATGACATTGTCTGCCAAATACAAAGTGCTCTGGATTTTATGGGAATGATTATGACAGTGAAATATTTTCTTAACTTGACCTTGGGCCACAGACTAAATGGAAAGAAGTAAATTTGGCACTGCAATGCAAACTGAGACACAGTAACTTATACCCATGGAGGATCTGTCCCTACAGAGCTTGCTCCACAGGATCAAATCCTGCTGTGTAAAGCAGGTGTAAAATTATACTGGTGTAAATTCGACTGCTTTTGCTGAATTGGATGGAAGTACTGGGGCTTGCACTGGGTAAGTGTGAGCATAACTTAGTGCCTGGTGAGCACTACTGCCTTGCGGAGGTCAGTGATATTCTGCCTGAGCAAATCACCAGCTTGTGTGGCACTCTCACCATCAAACAGAGTACAAGTCGTGAGGCATAAACTTATCCTTGTTTTCCCCCAGGAACACTGTATGGGGCTTGATAGAAATGTGGCTTGAGGTGACAACTGGGCACTCTTAACCAGGTCACATAACTGGAAAACCTACCAGAGATTATTTCACAAATGTGCCAGACATTCACCAACACCTAAATTGAAATCTCAGGTATTGTAGCTCTGATTTGTACTTCTGGATGCTTCTCATGTGTTGATTACCAGTATACTCATGCTTATTTGCCTCCTGCCTCCAACGCCTCCGTAAGTTCAAATGAAGAAATAGTATTATTGCATGTTTCTTTGAATGAGTTCTGACCCAATTAATACCCAGTGGTTCCAGGTTCAAACAGCAAACAAAACAGTGCCAGGAAATGAGATGAGAATCTGTTCTGCATTGTCATTCTGGGCACATTTCCCCCAGTTCAATTCAAGAATACCTTTAGAAGAATAAAATAAGTGGCACCACTCTGTCAATACAACACAATAAGCAAAACTGGACACATTATGTTTTCATCAAATAAACGAGGAACATATCAGACAAGCAAAAGTATTTTAGGAGAGGAAGTCAAACATCATGATCTGCTTTTGGTTTACTTCTCTGGAGTAGCTACATGGCAGAAGTGTTGTCCCAGATGTTGCTTTTCTCACCATCCTGGAGACAAAGATGATTATTCGGGTTAAGCTCAGAATAAAAGCATTACTTGTTCAGGCTTCTTCTGTAAATCTAGATCTGTCTGGCAAATGGAAATCCGAGAAATAAACTGGTGCAGTCTTAAATGATGGGAGTTTAATACACATCCTCATTGTTTTCAAATGCTAAAGATAGGCAGTATCTATTTAACGTGTCTCTTTAGGGAGGAATTATCTGATTTCTGACATAAAAAAACACCAAAGCCAAGGCAGAAGCCTGTTTGTTACTCCATCTAGGAAAAAAGATGTTCCTCTGAAATTTCATCAGCTACAAAATCAATGAGGAGGGCTTCAGATTTCATAGAGAAATTTTACTTTTTTTTTTTTTTTAGGTCCAAATGATAAAAATGCTATAAATTCTGTCTCAGGCTCTGCAACTGAAATGTTTAAGAGATTATGTGAGTAAATCATTCATCCCTTCTGAATATCCTGCTGATAAAAGGGATCCCCTGATGTGATATGTGCTGTCAGGCTTGAATTTGAAGCAGAGATTTTCTTTCAACTTTCCTTTAGGGAATCTGTACATTTTACACTGAGTATTAGGATCACCTCTCTAGGCAAGGAAAGGAAGTGAGAATGAGACCCTAAAGCCATACAGAAATTATCACAAGGAGATAAGCTAGTTTTTCATTTAATTCTCTTATAACCAGCTTTATAACCTAGCAAGTCACAAGAATTTCACAGTGCATTACACATGCTCACTTGCAGGCATTTCACAAGATCAGGGAGGCATCTCTGTGTTTTCTGCCCCGGACTGAGCACAAAGGCAGAGGGCTGGGCTCCCACACCTCCCTTCCCAGAAACTCCATCCCGCTCTAACAGCTTTATATTTTGTTGACTGTTTCATTGCCATTAACTCTTGTTACTGGTGCTTCATGTCTGTCAAAGCTCTGATTTGATTCTTGGGCAGGAGCAGGCCAAGGCCAAGAGGCACCTAAGAGTGGCAAAAAGAAGGTCTCACTGGCTATGTTGGGAAAAGCTGTGGCTGCTCCCCATCTCTGCAGAAAGGGTGATTTCTATCTCGGACACCACTGTAAGGGTTCAGTACAGAGGGTTGGGGAGGTGTGCTCATGCATGTAAACGGTCCTTGTGGTAAAAGTAGCACAGATTTTGAGGAGCTCCAGTCAAGTCAGAGTTGTCTCCTAAACTGTACATATACATCTAGGTCAGCAATTAAGGGCAGGTTCTTCTTCAAGGCAAAACCCATGTAAGGGGTGCAAGAGGTGTGTGAACGGTGTGAGAGGCTGCAGTGGTGCACAGCAGTGTCTGTGTTGCTGGGATGAAGACACTGGTACCCGAAACTGCTTCCCATCCCTGACTCCCCATGGCTGTTTGGTGATGCTGAGAGGTGGTGTAAACACCTTGGTGCCTGCCCGTGCATGACCTTGCCCCTCTTAAATACAGGGAAAACAGCAGCAAGAAGCTCCTGGCGAGCCAAAGGCCAACACCAGACCTGAGGGAGCAGTGATCTCTCCAGGGCAGAAGCTGCACTGGACTACTGCCTTTCACCACTCGTTTTTTGCTTTCCTTTTTATCTTCCTTCTCCACCCAGCAGGCGTAGCGAACGCTAGCGCGGCCTAGAGAGAAAATAGGGACTATCCTGTTACGCTTTGCGCCTGCAGTGATTGCCAGCTGCCCGCATCCGCTCCGCCTCATTTCCAGCGCTACGCCCTACGGCGGCGACCTGAGGGGGCGATGCGAGTCCCACGACGCGGCCGGGGCCGTCCCAGCCTCCCCGGGAACGCCCCGCCGGGCCAAACCTAGCGTAGCAGCACCCTCTGTAGCACGGCGGGAGCACTACAGCATCCTCCCGGCCCCTCCCTGAAGGTTACCCAAAGGTATGTGCTGCCAGGGAAAGACTAATGCCCCTTTGATAAATCAGGCGCTGATTCCTAATGGAGCTGCCTTCTCACCTGCCTCGTACCCTCGGACAGCCGCCTGGCTGCCGTTCGGCAGAGCAGTGGCTATCTCTCTGCGATCATGATGACTGAAGGAGCAGTCGGGTGACAGCCATCAGAAGGCGTGGTCCTTTTTGTTTTATAAGTGCAATGTGCGTTGACCCACTCTATAGGGGAAGAGCGAAGGATTTATGTGCACTCTGAACCCCGTCCCTCAGCTCTGATGGCGAAGCAGGCCCTCCTGCTCCACATGGGAGCTGCAGTGATAAATACTATTGACAGCACAAGAAAATCAGATACGCCATGTCAGAGCTCCTGTGCTTCTGTGTGCCGGCTGCTTGAGCGGCCGTGAATCAGTGAAGGAGGACACAAAGAGCTCTGTGAGGCACCAGAGAAATGCAGTTAAGAAAAATCCAAGCTGCGTTCATTTTAATTTGGAAGGCGGCTGTTAGAAAACAGTTCAACCCAACAGGATCTGAGTATTAGCCAACTCCTTCTGCCCTCTCCCACGGGAAAGAGGGCTATAAAATAAAACTGACTCATAAAAAGCTGTTAGTCAACCTGTTCCCTGCTTGTGACACAGGATGGCAAGGGTCCTAGACATAGAGCTGGGAGGAAGGAGACGGTAAGCAGCAAGAAAGGCTGGAATTCAGAGAAGCAGATGCTTGTGTGCAGCAGAGGGCAAAGCTCAGATTGCTCAGAGCCAGTGTATAAGTTCATCCCAGAAAGTTTAAAAGTTTGGGTGCTGAGTGGATTCCCATGTTCCAAAAGAAAACCTGGTGTTCATGTTTCCCAGTGGGGTGGCTGTCGGGATGTGAGTTGTCTCTCAGGGCTGGGGCTGCACTGCAGGGGTGATCCTGAGCTATGTGGATAGCAGGCTGTGTAGGCTGCTGCTGAGGGCCGTGCCTAGCTGGGTTCGGGTTTTGGGATCAGGATCCCCTGCAGACTTCTACCTCTTATTGTGCAACAGCAGTGTTTTCTTAATGTGCAGGGGTTGCACCATGGGAAAAACAGGTTAGCTGTTTTCTACACAGCATTTCGAGAGGATGGAAACAAGGGGGTTTGTCACTGAATTTGACTGGGGCTGTAGCATTCCAGTGCCTTCAAGAAGCTGCTCTTGGATGGCTTGAAACAGCGTGTGCAAACGGGTACTTTCTAAGGTGCAGATTTGAAGCTCGTTGAAGTCAATGGGAACTTTTTAATTGGCTTCTTTGGGCTTCAGTTTGGGCTATAAACTATACTGAATTTAGCGGAAGAACCCCAAAAATAGAAATATTTGGGACTGAATTGTTGGATTTGGCAAGGTCTGCTATATGACTGGGCTTCATTAGTTTCAATTCAGGCAAGGTCTAGGAAAATTATGCTTATCAAAATGTTCTTTGGAAAATGAGCCCAAATGTCTCCATTTTTCTACTTTATGGAAAAGCATCAGTCAAGAAAAAAGTTGTTTTGCTGAAAGTAAAGCCTAAAGGTTTGTCAGGACTGAAAGCCTCTTTTGCATTATTTAGGAATGGCTTCTCTGGGAGTGATAAGTAGGTTGCATTGTAGAAATGAGGTGCAGAGGACTGTGTGTTGTATCAGTTACACCACAGTGTTTCTCTGGTGTCTCCCATACTGTGTGCACACACTTGGATATCCTTATCTTACTGATTACAGTATAATTGATTGGAGCTGGGAGGATTTTAACACTAACTCGATTTTCACCATTTCCACACTTGCATAATCCTTCCCTAGGACACCAGCCAGGTTAATTTCTGCTGCTGCTGGCTTTCATTGTCCATGTGCCCCCACCAGCACAGAGTGGCAAAGCCATGTGTGCCTGTTCAGAAAGGCCAGCCTGTGGTTCATGAGAGCTGGCGTGGCATCTCCTGCAGGCACTGATGGAAATGGGCACATGCGAACATCAGCATTGTGTGCCCTGGCTCAGTACATTAGAGCTTCAGCAGGCATGGGCTGCAACTTGCTGAAGCCTCCTCCACCTGTGGCTGTTATTTAAATGTGGCGGATATGCAGGGAAAGAATACCTTTTTGGTCAGTCTGGGTCAGGTGCCCTGTCTCTGCTTTCTCCCAGCTTCCTCCCGGCTTCCCCTCCTCCCTGGCAGAACATGCAACTCAGAAAGTGCTTGGTCAGCCTAAACATTCTAAGCCATAACTATAAACACTGGTGTTATCAGCACTGTTCCCAAGCGAAAAATCCAAAACACAGTGCTGCACCAGCTACTATGAAAAAGAGAAAAGTGACTGCTGCTGCTGAACCCATGACACCCCTGCTGTGCTTGTGAAAGAATGTGGAGGCTAAAGCTAATATGTATGTGTGGAAGTTTTGAACTTGGGCATCTAAACTAGGATGTTGTAAGTAAGTTATTGTGGAATAGACTGTCCAAGTCAGCTTTTATTCTTGTATGTAACTTACCTTTTTTAGAGAAATATCATTCCTCTCCTTGTCCATCTTCTAATGGGGTTTGTTTACCCTGCAGAAACACCTCTGACTTCCCCAAGGAAGACTCTAATGATGTTCCTCCCAGAACTGTACAGGAAGACTCTTTTGTCTCATCTTTTATATCTGTCTTACCGTAAACTCAGACGCCCTTTGATTACCGTATCTTTTCTATTAGCTCTGACTATGGAGCTGATCACAAGTGTCCCTGGCACCGATTACCTCTGCTCTGCTGGTGGTGGCAGCAGACATTTGATTAACTACAGGACTTGAGCACCAACAGGGTTCAAGGTGGGGAATGAAGTAAATCAGATCTCAGGCCCTTTGTGTCTCTCCTGTTCACCCACCAGTGCAGGTGGGCTGCTGGCAGAGTAGTTCAGGGCCTTTTCTTGTGCGATGTGCTGTAATTACTGCAAGGTTAACTGGAAAAACAGATGATCTGCCCAGTGCAGTACAATACAGCTCGTCATCTGCAACACAGGGCAAGCCCTTATCAGGTCTGAGGGCAACAACATTTCACAGGATGCACTGCAAGGACAAGGTGCAAGAGAGGATGCTAGTTCAAACAAAAAACTGGACATTGCCAGTACAGTGATGATGTGTGTGTGTGAGGCATCTCCCACTGCTCATCTTATGGATACTGATCCTGTAACAGAGGGCTGAGGCCAGCTTTCTCCTTGCTCATTCCAAAAAAAGCAGAGGCTCTTGCTTAGGAGTATGTGTATCTGCAACAGTTCACCCTCCACAGCTCCCTGGGAATATGGTCAGACTTTTCTGGGTAGTGTTTTCTGTCTGCATTCATTTAAATGAAAACAGTGGGTTTTGGTTGTGGACAAAAGAAGTGTGCTGGCTTAGGGTGTTAATTTAGGTGGATTTTATTGTACTTTCCAAGGAGCATAAACCACTACTTGGTGTCCTCCCTTTTCTCTAAATAAAAATGTGCCTTCCTTTAAAAATGTATTTTGTGTGTAAGTCACATATGATAATATTAAATTCTGTATAAAGGCGGTAATAAAACTGGTTGTAACATTTATATATTTTTCATGACCAAAGTGCTTTGCAGTTGGGGATGATATCAATGCACACTTGCCTCTGGAGGAAGAGACAGACACTGCAAAAGATGATAGCTGCATGACCCCGGGACACAGCTCTTCTGAGCACAAGGAGGGGCAGGCAGCTCTCTGGGACAAAAAAAGGGTCTGGGGTGTCTGACCCGGCATGCTGTGGTCATGGGAAGTAGGGTGGCTTTTACTGAGGAAGAGACTGTGGTGGACACGGTGGAAAATACTGTTGTGATGGGAGTAGACCCCATGCAGAAGCATCTATTGATGCAGCAGAGGAGGAAGCACCTGTCCCAGGTCTCCTTCTATTCTGTCTCAGCTCTGCTGCTTCCCCCTCTCCTTTCAGCAGCAGAGGCTGCTCCACATTGGAGTTAAGGTGTTCAGGATTACCCAAGCTGCTCAGAAACCTTGGGTTGTCTGGGTGTGCAGTGTACTCAAGGAGGAAAAGCAGGTAAAAGCAGAATGAAAAGGAAAATGCTGCTATTGATATTTTCCCTAGGGTTTCTGGTGTCTTTTTTGGTATGTCTGATTTGTTCCAACAGGATGAAGCGAATTCCAGACACGTTGACTGCCCTCTAGCTGTATTTTCTGTAACAGCCACGTCTTGCACAACACCACAGTGTCCTTTACAGGGGCATTTTAATTGCAGGGAGCATGGCTGTTTTCCCTTCCCACCCTGCAGCAGAGGGCCTTGTGCCTGCCCTGGAGGCAGGCAGGATTGGGGTGTGCATGCCAGGGCCAGTCAACCCTGTCACCTCCACTTATTCGTAGTTGAACCCTGTGTGGCCATGGAAAGTGAGAAAGAGATGAAGTACTTTGTGTGGTTAATCCTGGCGGCAGTGCCCCAATGAAAACCATGTACTGGTTGTACGGGAGCTACTAAAGCATCTGAACTTCACCAGAGAGCCACGGCAGCACCTCTACATTGCCCTCCATTAGAGGGCATTCAACACTTGGGCAGGCACTGCCCACTGACTTTTATAGAATACACTCGATGAATATTAAAACCAGGAAGGGCTGATGTACCCGAAGTCATTGCCCATTACTGAGCTTCAGGCACCATTATGTGGCAGGACTTTTAAAACGTCTTTTTTTTAAAGGTTATGCTGCTTATGCTGCATAATATAGAATGCAGTTCCACTGTAAATTAGAAATATGCTTTACAGCTTGCTGCTGTGCTTCATGGAGAGACACAGGCCTCCTTGTGGGGAAGCAGTTGTGGGAAATGTTTAGTATCACCATAATCGGGGCTTTATGAACTAGTACTGAGCTCTGCAGGCCTCTATAGGCACCCTGCTACATCTCCTGTCCAGTCTCTAGCTTCTCTAGAACATTTTGCCATTCTTGACACTGTTAAATGTGATTTTACTTCACTCTTACAGAAGTTTAGGGTAAACTGTTAGGGTAAACCTAACCCACAGCCGCTCTGTTTAGTTATAGGAGAGGTTTCTCTCCCAGTGGATAGTTAGAGTTGATTTTCTGTATGTTGAAATGGTTGCAGGCCTGTCCAGTCCCCATGTAATCCTCTACAAGGATTAAGTTTTCGATTGCTTTGTAATAGAGCAACTTTTAAATGCTGTCCTCTCTGTTTCCAGGTAAATACATCACAGAAACTGGATTTTGAGGGACATGCAGCCTGATTCCAAAATTCCCCCATGACAGCTCTTCAGGGAGCCAGTATCAAAGGTAAGCAAACGAGTTAAAGCCATGGATCATTGATCCTTATTTAAAAAAACTCAGGTCACACATTGCTTCAGGAGGCAGAACACGTGAACAGGATAGCAGCCACAGGGCAAAGAACCACACTGTGTAAAAGAGCTGAATGGTGTTTTTGTCTCCACTGTGGAAAGTGTACTACAGTGGAAAAATTACAGGGACACTGTTGAGAAAATATACTGACTGATGCCAAGGTGATGGAGATGCCAAGTTAAGATATTAAACAAATAAACAGGGTTTCTGATAGGTGTTAAGGAGATGTAGGAATAGCAACACAAGGAGGAAACTGAAGATTTCTTCCATCTAAGGGCGTAAGTCATAAACCTTGCATGAAATGGGAGTTACATGTTTTTTTTGAGGAAAATAATATCACATTCACAGTCTCTTACAAGAAACTGCTGTATTTTAAGAACGGTATTTGGATCAAAGGGACAGGCCAGGCTGCAAAATGGGACTGCATTACTAAGTAAGCAGTTGCTACTAAACAGGTCTGCAGAGCAACAGCTGCCACTCGGACAGGGCAGGCACCGGCAGCTGGGGTGCAGAGACTCAGGGGCAGCACTGAGTTGTGCCTCTGAAGCCAGTTAGGTCCAATCATAATGAACTTTATAGCAAGGGCGGGCCTAAACTGAGGTGCCCTCCTAATATACATACTTGGAACATACTCCTGGTCCCTTTATTAGGTATACAATCTGCCAGAATACTCGTGCATTATTACCAAATCAGCAAAAGGCAATGTTAATCTTTGTAGGACTGATTTTTATTACAAAGCCATTTTTTGTGTTTAAGTATACTATAAACATGGTCTGTAACACATTAAAAACACCGTGGAAAAACAGAAGAAAAACATTTCATACAAAGGCACAAAATAGAGAATTGAAGCAACTGTTTCTTCAATTTCTTTGCTAGAAGAGGTAGGTAACAAATTCTTTTCAACTGTCAACCAGTGAAAAGAATCTTGGACAAAATACATATAAAATATATATTTTATATATCTAATATTTTATAAAACTATGATATTTCTGTACTGAAGTTCTTGGTCAACACATCTTAAGGTTTATTTAACATGCCACATTACTGAGAATGCACCTACTTATTTGGTGCAGGTTAATTTTGTGCAAGTATTCTATTTTCCACTGGAAGTTGTTAAAATACAGGACAATATTCTTAAAGGTAAGCAATCAAGAGAAACCCACACTGCTATGGGCTACCGGGGTGAGAACCACCTTATACGCATCCGAAAGGAACAGGCACAAAGTTCTCATTTCAGCTATAGGGGAACACCATTTAGGGAGTCCACCCAGTGATCTTGTACATCAGTGCCCTCAAAAGCCTGGCCTCATAGGTAACTGTGTTTTTTCCACTGTGCAACCTCTTCTCTTCAAGGGGCTGCTCAATGACAGCTGGAATGTTTCTTCCATACAGCTCACATTGCTTCAGAAACTGAATGCACTCTTCAATAACATTGTCACATAGCATGATCATGTGCTTGGACATGTTCTCCAGTAAGGACAGGAAACACCGTTTGGCATAATACCATGTATCAGTGCTCAGTTTTTTGTTATATGGCTCCAGGCTTTTAATGACCCTTGTTATGCCAAAGTCATAGTTTCCCTTCACACAATAGAGGGTACCGATGACTAGATTAATAATGCAAAAATGGTAGGTATTTTTATCAGGACTATTATAGGACATCTGCTCTTCTCCCTGCTCGATCTTCTTCATCAGTTCCTCTGCATCTTCATTCTGGCTTGTCAGGATGTAGGAGACACAGAGGTTAGCTAACACAATGGCACTAACATCAAGAATGTTGTCATAGTGCTTTTTAACTACTGGCTCATAGAAGCTAATAGCCTCTTTATACCTGTTGTCTTGCATGAAGAGCACATGAGCCACATTGAGCTTCCACACCTCGTGGTCATTACAGAACTCCACCGATTTGTGGAAAATCTTTTCTACCATTGCATAGTTCTTCATGTCCCAATAGATCTTTGCCTGGGCCATCAAGACTGCTACATATTTATCCAGAGTCTCATCATACTCATTAACTGCCTTTTTTACAGCTTCATCATCCCAGTTTTGCCTAGCTTCCCGTACCTGCTTCATGAGTTTTCTTAGCTGCTCAGTCATCATCCCTGCTGAATCATCTAGCTTATAGAAAGCCTCCTCAGGGGAAGTTTGACATGTAATAATGGCATCCAAGAAGTTGTACAAGTAAGGTGTGAGCAGCTTGTAGGTCAGATGGGCATTCTCTGCCAGCACATCAGCTGCCAGGTCATAGTACTGATGCTTGCAGTAGAGGAGTAGCAAATTTCCAAAAGTTTCTGGTGGGCAGGGGTTCTGCAGCAGAAGAAACTGCAGCTTCTCAAACCCTTCAGTGGGTTGGCTGTCCATGTTCATTAATGCTTGGTTGTGCAGCGTGACTGGATCCAACTCCTCTTCAGCCCTTGGCGGCATATCTGTGAGGGCCTCCTGGGCTGCTTTCAGGTTGTGCAGTTGGTACTCAATGGCCGCCTTGAGGTTGAAGGCCTCCACCAAGGCCGTGCGGTGCAGGAGCATAGTGTTGCCTACACTGCGAACATCAATGCCCTCGGTAGTCATGCCCACGCCAAGCTCTGGGTGCTGGTTGATGCCGCGCTCTATGATATTGGAGATGTGTTTGAGGGCAGGGGCGTACTGCTTGGCTGCATAGCAGCACAGCGCCATGTTGTAGGACAGCTCAGGGCTGTACCCCAACACTTGCATGGCACCAGCAAACTTGCTGCTGGCCTCCTCGTGCCGTCCCTGCCGGTACAGCAGGCAGCCCAGGTTGATCTCAGCGTCAGCCCGCTCCGAGGGGTTTTCGGCTGCTCCGGGGCCGCCGTCCGCAGCGGCAGCGAGCGCCTCCTCCACCAGGCTTTTGGCCGCCGGGAGGTCTCCCTGGGCATAGTGGATGGCCGCCTGCAGGCGCAGGACACGGCCCTGGTAGGCGGGCAGGTCCAGCAGCGGGCTGACGGCCCGCAGGGCCTCGGTATAGAACCCGGCCTTGTAAAGGGCCTGCGCCAAGTAGAGCCGGTACGCGTCCAGCTCGGGGTGCAGCGCCACCAGCTGCTCGTAGCACTCGGCCGCCGCCGCGAAGTCCTGCAGCTGGTAGTGGCAGTAGCCCAGCAGGGACAGGCCGCCACGGGAGCGGCAGCTCCTCTGCAGCTCGCGACTCAGCAGCGACACGGCCTCCGCGCACCGCCCGCCGACAATCAGTCCGTAGACGACGGCCGTGTACTGCCCGTCCGGCACCGGTGGGGCCTCCATGGCCGCTACCACGGCAACGGCCCCGCCGGCGCGGAAGCGGCCACCGCGCCCCTCGCTGCCGTGGTAACGGTGCCTACAGGGCGGAAGCGCGCACCCGGAAGCGGCTCCTGCGAGCGCGGGCACCTATGGGTGGTGCGCAGCCGGCTCGCCGCGGGGCACGCCGGGAGCTGTAGTTCCTGTGGCGGACGACCCGATGGGAGGCGTCCCGCCGGGTCCCTATGAGGGTGGCAGTGGCACTGTGCTGCTATCTCCACCTCCCTCCCTTCTGACCGCCTGCCCTGCGGCCGTCTGCTGCGGGTGGCGGGGACGATGCGTGCTGCCGTGCGCCGCCGCAGTGGTGTCTATGGGAGGTGGTGCCCTCGAAGGGAGCTGTACTCTTGTGTTTAACAGCCCTTCGTGCTTTTGCCTTCCGAGCATGAAAAGGCTGTTCTGTGGAGATTCCAGACTGTCTCAGAGTTCGCTCCTCCTGACTGCGCTGCCAGCTGGAAGGAATAAAATCAGAACCAGCTCCTTTAGCTTACTCGTGAATGCTGTGTTAAAATTCTCTTCAGCAGCGAGTGGTAGTGTAAAAGCAGGCCCTATGCTAAAAATGCAGTCCTGTAACACACGGCAGTTGGTATTTTACTTCTGTCTTGGGCTTTTTTGCACAGGAAACATCCCCATTAAAGTCTAGCGAGATCCAAAGGTTAGGGCTGATGGACGGAAGGATGTTTCTACCTTAGTGCAGTCAGCTCTCCTGCAGCTGTGAAAATTCCAACTGAAACGATTTTCAACAATGTAATTGTTCTCTGGGGGGATATTTCACTTCTGCCTCTCCTCTCCAGTGTTTCTACTGACCAATGATATATCCAGTATCACAGACTCTACAATCTGTGCAATTTCTGTGCTTGTAAATAACTCTTGGTGATGCCAGCCGTTGTGTTTTCTGGTCATTCCAGTCTAACAGCCAGTATCCAGCAAGGTTACGTTTGCTTTCAGGAACAAGGGCTGCAAGGTCCTGTTTCAAAAATGGTATCTGGGTTGCTCAGTCTCATGTTCTCATGCTCTTCTCTTTGCGTGAGTCAGTAATCTGGTTCCATACGTATACATATATAAATATATATATCTATACACCTGCCTACAGATAGCTAGGTTGGATGGGGCTTTGAGCAACCTGCTGTAGTGGAAGGTGTCCCTGCCCGTGGCAGTGGCATTGGAACTGGATGATCTTTAAGGTTCCTTCTAATCCAAACCATTCTATAATGGTATGATTCACCCCAGCAACACTATTTCAAAGTAAAATAGTAATAACAAAAAAAATCACAGCAAATCATTAAAATGATTTATTCTTTTTTTTTTTCAGAGACCAATAAAATTGAATTGTTAATTTCAAAAACATGCTCTAAAAAGCTGATTCAGCATTGTTTGATCTACTGAAGCAAAACAATGAGGGCAATGGTCTTAAAATGCAAAAAGAAAAAGGATCCAGAAGTTTGAAGTTACATGTTTGGAAAGTACATAGGGTTCACTTGCATTAGAACATACACACAGGATTTCTGTGAGTGTGTTAGTTGTTTCCCATAGGCAGAGGTTTAGAGCTTATTCCCCACACAACAAGTGACCAACATGCTTGTAAATGGATAATTAAATACAAAGTAATCCAAGAAAGAAAAGGTAATGAGCAATATATACTATGTATTCCAATCCTGGCACATTCAAGTGATGGAAGTCTCTGGAGTCTCATTTCAGCTGATTTATACCTCCCACTTCATTGTTATATTAGAAACCATTCACATGATTTTACTCTTAAAATCTCCTGTTTCTTTGTTAAAGCCAATAAAAATCTTCTTGGACTACATTTTCTTGCCCAGAACTCTTAGCATTGGAAGTGTCTATTAGTTTTATGCAACCTTGAAATAAACCTGTTCTAAAATGTCACTCAATGCATAAATGACCCGTCAGTAACTAAAACTTTTTATTTTATGAAGGGAAAATAAGTATTTGACCTGTAGGCTGAAACATGCCTATTTTCCCACCAGGATTAATTCATCTAAATGTTACAAGTTGCATTAGGCACTGCTGGTTGCAGTTTTTAAAAGCAGTTTGTGAATACTAGTGTTAGCTTTGATGATAACTACAGGCATGATATGAGATTGCAGTGCACTATAAGAGGGGGCAGTTTGGAAGGTCGCCAGTCCATAAAAGCACGCCTGCTGTACCAAGGGCACCATTTGCAGGAATACCTGAGCTAAAATGAAACATATTTATCTACTCTATGGTTATTTTCTGGCGGGCACAAACCATACTAACGACCTCCTCTGTGTAGTAGAGGTTGGCTGTGACAGAGCTGTATGGGGAGTTCAGTCTCCAGTCGCCACCTGAGGCATCTAGCTTAAACTTCTGTGAGCTGCTGCTGTCTGGCCTTGTGAATCTGCTTTGGAGCAGGAGCAAACCTGCCTCCTGGCAGAAGCAAATGTTTCCATCTCAATCACATTATGAAGCTGTTTTGTTTTGCCTGTAGGTGGGGAAATTGTCTGATTTTACTACTCAAACCATGTCCAAGGACATCTCTTTCACTTCTTGTTCTTGGGAGGTAGGAAATCCTTCCATCTGAACCACAGTAGGAGAGCCTCAACCCTAGGGCTCCTTGCCTTTAACAGTGTTAGCTTTTCTGTTTTTTTCCAGTGGGGTCACAGTGTTATGTTGCAGAGGAGCATTTAATTCCATCAGGGTGTACATACAAGCTCCTCCTGAGCTCTTCTACCAAAGCCTGTCAGCTCTGTGCATCTCCCAGGAGTGATGCAGGAGGTTGGGCTGTACCAGCAGGCATTCCATCTCCTTGCTGGGCATATGTAAGGGGCATGAGGAGGGCAGGAGACAAGCCCACCTTTGTGACTTCCCACAGATTTGGGGGGGATTGCACAGCTGTTTGAAATCTCCAGATTCAAGTAGAATTTCAATGTAAGGTTCCTTCCTGATTATCCTATGTAATGCTAGTGCACTTACACAGGAAAATAAAAGCTTTTCTTTTTTGTGGTGAGGAAAGGCTGATTTTGTTAAGTGGTCTCACAGGTGGGCATCCTGAGTGGAATTACTGTGTGACCTGAACTACCTGAACCCAGGTTTTCTCCTGAACATGTTCTGCTGATAAAGTAAGGGCTGCTGGCTGGCCTCTGTGAGACTGCATGGCTAGAGATTCATGAGACAAGTAACCTGACAGAATTCAGGCTGCCATCAGCACTAGCCAGTATGACACCTAGAAAAAGGCATTGCTGTTGAAACAGCTCAAAGCAAATTTGGGGAAGAATCAAGCCCCTATGACCCTATAAATGGTTCACATGCTCACCACAGTTTACCACTGGAATTGTAAATGCTAGAGCCCTCATTCAAGGCCAAATTTCCGCTAATTGCTGAGGCAAAAAAGTGAAGACTTGTTTGTTGCTGGTGCAGACCAGATGTGTTGGGCACCTCCAGGGAATGGCCAAACAGTGTTAGCATTGTCCTGGGTAACAGTGGGTTCCCTGTCTTCTTCTGCTCATGTCCTCTAATTTGTCCTTGCCTCTTGTGGACCTGTGCTTTATGTGCAGTCAAAGAACTAAGCCAATCCCAATGGGTTTTGATCTCCCCTAGTGCAGTGGGCAGAGAAATAAGTAAAAGACAGGTAATACCTATTTAATAACCTAGAGAGTCATCTCCTGTGCGCATCCTGGAAGAGTTTGGCAGAACTGACTGGAGTACTGAGAAATGTTTCCCTATCAGAAATAATGAAAAGCAGGTATGATTTCTGCCTATCAGGCTTGTAAGCACATGCTATAGTGTTTTTTACCATCTTAAAACATGAGAATCCTCGAATATGTTTCCTTACTTTACTGCATGCTTCCACAAAGAATCCTCTTTGTCTCACAAAAATGCAGGTCTCTTGCCAATTCCCTAGCTAAATGTTGAAGAAAAAAAAGTACTAGAGTTTTTTTTTTTTTTTTTTTTTTTTGGGTTGTTTTTTTTAAGATTGAGCTCTTTCACTTTCAGAGACCAGATGCTGTTCTGAGGTGCAGTACCATGCCCCCTGGTTTCAGTAGGGTTGCTTTGGTTTGCCTGAGAACAATTTGATAAAGATCTAGCAGTGCTCTCTCATTTTCTTCCTGTGATGGAGGAGCAGAGCCATAGCATTAGTCAGCAGTTTCTGAATTTTGACCCACAATAGCAAAGATACCGAAAGACAGGAGAAATAGATGGAGGCAATTACAAGCAGTCACTTGATTGATGGTTGACATTGTTAAAGCTTCAGCTGTATGTCAGGTTGTGGCCGTGCTGCATCCCCGTCCCTGCCAGTGGGTGTTGCCATGGGCAACAGTGCACTGAAGCCAATAAAAAGCAGAGGAAATGAGGGGAGCCTCAACCTTGAGGGAAGCTGGAGGGTACACACTATAAATTATGTTATACTTAGCAATATGCAGTATCAAAATTCAGGAAAGGTGTGTGTACCTGCCAGAATTAGGGCAGTTCCTAGTATCTGTTTCTTCCATAAAGTACGGGTTGTAAGTTTTGTATGTCTTGCTGCTTACTATCTTATGTCTGTCTTTATTCAGGGAAGAACAAAGTGGTAAAATAATAGCAGAAACATTTAAATTTGGTGCGTGTATTCTCTGCTGTGCAGTCTGCATTTCTGCTCCTTCCCTGCTGCTTTCAGCTAGAGAAGGTGATGTGGTCCAGTTGCATACTAACAGATTGGCTTGCAGTGTTACTGTAATCTCCAGCTATTCTCCTGTACACATGATCCCTAGCACAGAGTGGTTTTGTTTTTCTGCACTTTGGGATTTTTTTAAGAAGTAGTCAATAGATTTGCTGTTTCTGTTTGGTTGTCAGACAGATGTAGTCAGCTTTTCAAAGGTGCTACCAACTCACTTTTCTTAGCAAGGTGTAAAGCTCTTAGCATCTGGTCAGCTGGGCCAGGCCCTGATTTCCATTAAGTTGGTGTCAGTTCAAAGTAATTCCATTGAAGTAAGTGGAGTTTGGCACAGGTGTAAGACTTAGCTGAATTCAGCTTTAATTTCTGCTGCCAGACAACCCTATATTTAGAATCCCATTTTTCATGGAGTGCAAAGGCTTTTTTTCCTTATGAATGGGAACTCATAAGCACTGCAACATGACTCCTCTTGTGTCCGGTCATGCAGCAGAGAAAGCACCCTGAAATCATAGATCACAGTTTTGCTACACTAGTGATCTTTGCACTAATGGAAAGAGACCGACTTTCAGGTAATACTAGCATCTTCACACAGAACTAGACAGTTGTTTTTGTGACCTGTCATGTTTGATTAGATTTTTCTGAACACCTTTACCACAGACATCTAAATGTGAGCCTTGACTGGTGCTGGGCTAGCTGTAATAGCATCTCAAATTGTACTGAAACAGGAGTAAGAGGCAGTCACTCCAGTATGATCATATTCTTCCTCTCCACCATTGCAAAATAGAAAATTTCAATTGGAAATTGTACTGGAAAGGCTCATCCATGGTCTACTTTTCAATGTAATATAAACCTGAAGGACAAGGCAACAGACTTACTTTTTTATTTGCACTGTATTTTCATTGAAGCCCATTTATCTTTTCCTTTTTTAAATGAGTTAAAAGAATATATTTTAAAAAGCAAAAAAAGAGAAATCTCTGCAGTATTTTGCCTTTATGCAGACTCCCCTTTGCTAAGAAATTTACTGTATTGTTAATTTGAATTTCTCAGGGAAGCAGGGACAGGTTGGTGCTTTTAAAGATAATAAAGTTTGTTTTTTAAATGTAGCAAAGGTAGGCAATTCTGAAGGCCCTGATCAATCACTAAGAAGCTTTGTTGTAAAAAAATACTTCTTTAGAATACAAAGCAGGCTTTTCAGAACATTCAGGCATAAAAGAGGAGGGAAGAGAGAGAAGGACATCACAAAAGCAGGCATAACTGATTCATAGCATGTACTGAAGAGATGCAAAACAACAGTGTAATTACATACTATTCTGTTTTCCTGCAGCTCCTTGCATATGAATTGACCAGCTTGCATCCCAGCTCTGCTCTTATTAGTTTTATTAAGCTGTAAGTTCTTATATTTCAGTCTGTTGTCAGCTTTACAGATTTTTACAGCAGCAGTTGAAATGTGGAGCTGAATGAATGCTTCTTATGCTAAGTCTTCCATGTCGCTTCAGATACCAGTGCAGTCTCATCGCGGGCCTTCCTTTCAGTCCCACTAAGCCCACTAAGTAAAAGCAAACTATGCTGCTATCAAGATAATATCCAATCAATTAAGCATGCCTTTGAAAGCATCTCTTAAAAAAAATGGTGGGCCTAAGCTTACCAAAACCTTTCAGACAGCTCTTACCGTAAAGTGACACTGACATTTGCAGGCTTAATTTATGTCTTTGAGAGACACAGTAAAACTAGAGGAAAGGGAGGATGAGGATTCCGCCTGAGAAGGAAGTTTTTTTTGGTGCAGCTCCTCCCATTTACCTCTGTTAACTGCCACGGAGTCCAGCATAGGCTTCAGTTTCACATTCAGCTTCACCAGATTCTGGGAGAAGATAAAAGAGAAAAAAAGATTGATAATTGCATTCTTTTGATGGACAGTCCAGGGAGTAACAGGATAAAAAGAGTTTAATCTGCACCATGCACCGACCCTCCATAACCCCAGCTGTAAACTCCTGCGCAGGTAGAGCTTATTGTTCCCATGGAGACCTCTTTATGTCACTTGTTTTACCTGAGGCTTTAAGCCACCAGAAATGTCAAAAAAAGCAGCAGATACGGTGGCAGAGTGGCTGCTCAACTTTCTTGTAATCCTTAAAGACAGCCCTTTTGAAGCATCCTCCAAGCGCCTGAGACTATGATTGCTGACATTTGAGCTGGAGGTCCAGTGTCTAGCTGGACAAAGCTGAAAGAACCTCCAGATTCTCCCTACTGCTAGAGTCTTATTTCCTGTAGATGAGTAAACCACAACCATACTGTGCTTTCCAAAGCTGACAAAAAATCAGTATGTGCTCAAAATAAATAAAAAAATAGGTAAGTTCTTTTTTTAGACTGCACTAAAATCACCTCTTTTCTACATACGCAGTCCAGTGCTCACAGGAGCCAGTTAGAACACTTTATCTGTTTTCAGGTGGCTGTGAATCAGCCCCCAAAGTATGTAATTCCTGCATACCTTTGCTAGAAGTTTATTTTGCCTTCCTGTTTAGTAGCAAATGCCCATGTGGAAACCACAAGTGCTTCACTTGGTTTTGTGCCTACATTAAAGAGAGACAGAACCTTATTGACAGCAGCACCTGGATGTGAAGAAAGGGTTAAGCAGTTACCTCCCAAGTGGTCATGTAATGTGCCCTTTCAGAACAGAGGACTATTGTTCTTTTGTGGCTTTTCTGATCAACAAGTGGCTTTTGCTGGGAGCTGGGTATCATGTTTTCTCTGATAGCTTGGAAGCTACGTATTTGTCATTTGAAATAAAGGATTAGTGCAAGATAAAAACCAAAAGTAATGATGGAGAAGACAGCAAAAGTTATTCTTCCAGAAGAGAAGAAAATTATAAGGAAAAGAAAGGAAAGGGGAAGCAGGTACCTTTGCAGTTGATCATTTTCATTGTTTGTTTTAAATAGCAGGGTTAACAACAACCACTTTAAGTGGTCCCTGGAGCCCAGACACCACTAAAAAACTGGATTTTTTATAGCTAGTCAGCAAGCCATGGGAGCATGGTTAGCTGCTGAAGTAAGTCTTGCTAGATTTTTAATTGTGCTATTATATGATAATTAAGGGTTAATGGCCTGATTTTAAGATGTGCTGAAAACTTGCAGTTTCAGTTGACTTCAGTAGCAAATATGAATGCTCAGCACTTCTGAAAAATCATATCATGGATAAGAAGTTGATTTGTGTGGAACTTGAAGCAAATCTGCTTGAAATTATTTCCTTGGAGTATGGCACAGAGTGGGCAGATAATTTTGCAACCTAGGGCCTGGAGTAGGAGGAATAGTTTACTGCAGTGTCTGCCACATGTAATATTGCTTGCTGGTGACAGTCATCTAATAGAACGGATGTGAATTTGTAACATTCCCAATACCATACCTCAGGACTCCCCATTTTTAGCTCTTTATTTCAGACCACTGTGTATTCCTCAAACCTGATTTGTCCTCCAAAACAGGGGGGTAGTAATACATTATAAAAACCTGAAAATACCTGAAAAACCTCATTGTTACTATCATTAGCACAGGCATTACCACTGCCAACTCAGTGTCTAGAGGTTACATAGATCCTTGGCTCTCAGAAGCAACATGCCAGATCCTTTCTGTGCAAAGCCAGTATCCATCCACTGGCATTTAAGCTTGCTGATATTTTTTGGATCTTGAAGAAGTTTTCATGAGGTATTTTTCCAAGTATACACTTAAAATAAATAAATAAATAAAAAATGAAAATCCATATTTAAATCAGTTTTTAAAAATCAGTGTATTTCAAATGTCTCTAAGCACAAAGAGGGCATTCTATCAGCCACAGCATCTGTAAGCACAAAATGCAGTACAGGCTATTCCTGTCATAAATGCTATAACAGCAACCTGCTACAGGGAACGTAGAGGAGAAGCAGCTCATTGGGACACTGGCCTTTGTCTCAGTGTGGCTGGGCTGTGTCTGTGTCCTTTCTGTACTGTTTTTTTGCCAAAATTGACCGCAAGACCACAATGTTTTCA
This sequence comes from Forpus xanthops, assembly GCA_032466535.1. Classification (NCBI taxonomy): domain Eukaryota; kingdom Metazoa; phylum Chordata; class Aves; order Psittaciformes; family Psittacidae; genus Forpus; species Forpus xanthops. Next base: position 46,982 of record JASSUY010034202.1, read on the forward strand.
ATCCTAGTGCCAGAGAGCAAATGCAGAGATCTGGGCATGACCTACTGCTGTGCTTGTCCCTCCAGGCCTAGGCATCTGTCACACTCTTATGGTAGGAGACAGGCCTCTCATGTACAATACTGGGAGGATTGTGAGTGCTTGAGCTGTTCAGATCAATTAGCTTTGCATCCACTACAGCAGAGACCAGAAGCCCAAACAGATTGGGAATGGATCCAAGAAGCTACCTCATAGTTCTGCAATAATCACTGTATCTTAGGAGCTGTAAACACATTTTAAATCCAAAAGTAGATACATATATTTCTTGGAGATACATAGCAAAGTGGGTATTACAGAGTCTAATAACCCAGGTGCACTAAATAACAAGAATGGCTAACTAATAACATTAACTTTGATTAAATAAATTAAAAGGAGTATTTAAGAAAGAATAAACCATGTCTTAGATATTCATTTTTAGCAGAGCACAAGCAATTAATTCTATGAAATACTTTCAAAATATATGGTAATTTAAAGAAACTTTATTTTGTTGCACATTAATTTATATTAGCGATACTTGACGCTGCAAATTTTGCACTTAGTCTATAAAATGTCGCTATTCAGACATTGATTTGAGTCACTGCTTCTGTATTTAGTATCCTTTCAGTCTGGGCCTCTTTAATTCTGATCAGAACTTCTAATAAACCAACTACTATAATTCCTATGGAAATTAGCTTTTATTTTATTTTTTCAGCTACCAAAGCATTTCAGTAGGACTTTTCTGATACAAAGTACACAAATTGGATTTTATTTCTGCTTGAGATGTAATTAAAATCTCATTTGACTACTATATATCTGGCCCTGTTTTAATTATTAAACTCCAGTAATCAATTTTCTTTTATGAAGCTTCTGGGAAATTATCTCAAAAGCAACACATTTCTCTCCCTTCTGGCATGCTCTCAACCATTTACTGAATTACATTCATAGCACCTGTTCCTGATCCGGATTAAACCACCAATTTATTCCCAAAGCTGTTTAAGTTTATTTGGCTGTAGCCTACATAGGGTTTTCTACCTCTTGGCTGCACTTTTTACTTCCCATTTTATTGCATGAGAGCCCCTTGATGTACAGCTCCTCCATGCCACTGTGCTTGATGTATGCCTCTTAGGAACAGCTTTGCTAGTGATGTGTCTAATTTGGTATCCAGCTTCTTAACGCTGAATTTATTACTTGCTTTAATAGGAAGAGGCTTGGTCTTCAGCAGCTGTCTGATGTAGGATACCTCCACATAAACCCATAGCTCTAGAAGTGCCCTTCCTCATCCTCCCTTGGTGCAGGAGGCAGGCTGTGAGCTGGCAGGCAGCAGCCATGCAGTGCAGGGGTGGTGAGGGAACCCCTGCCTGAGTAGTTCCCCTCTCCCCACCTGCGACCTCCATGCCCACTTGCAGTCTTTCCATTGTAACACAGTTGCCTTGCTAGGTACAAGATTGGTGACCTTTCTCATTTTATTCCCTCTACTGTAAAAACTGTTCCTAATAGAGTGACAAAGCGTGCTGGCAGTCATGCTGGCATCTGTGCACTCCAGTGTTAGGAAAAGTCAGGTCTGTTTGCAGTTCTCTTCTGCGTCCATATATTACCTCAGATATGTGACTAAGCTGTTTCTCACAAAGTTACTGTATAATGCTTTTTCTTTCCACCTTCAATTATTTTTATTTAGGTATCTTTTCTGACTACATATTACTCTGCTTACAGCATACTTTCACAAGATGTAGCAACAAGTTCTTTTAAATATAAGCTCCCCTGGCACAATAAAAGGTTAAAGGTACTTGAGCACTACATTGCATGCACCTGGGAGAAGGGCAGAGCACCTGAAAGAAGAGCTCAAAAGTGGACAGAGCATGAGATACTTAGAGGAAGTTATTTATGGGAGAAGGTGAGAAGAGAGAGTATGGGCTGCTCAGAGGAAACTATTTATGGGAGAAGGTGAGAAGAGAGAGTATGGGCTGCTCAGAGGAAACTGTTTATGGGAGAAGGTAAGGAGGAGAGAGTGCTTGTTCTTGTGTATAGACCTGTATTTCTTAGGTATATTTGCTAGATAAAGCATAGAGAATGCAGAAACAGTATAAGTAGAAATATAATCCCTCAGGGAGAGGGTGATGGGTAACAGTGGGAGCATTTTATTTGTAGAGCTACCTGCTGGGTTAAAAGGTGGCAGTGAGGGAGAGAACTTCATCTGGTACATAATCTTCATCTCTAGAAAAAGATGTTAGCTGAAACAGCCAATATGCAGCATAGATATGGCCAGAGCCTAAGCTATTGTTAAGGCAAATACAAGACATTCTGTTGTATTCTAAGAGTAATACAAAATCCTTTCAAAGAGGAGCCCTAGATTACAAACGCAGCAGGACCTCCAAAGTATACACTTATCTCCCTCCCTCTACCCCGGAGGCTCTCATTCAAATATTGACCAATTCTGACCTTGCTTAACTTATGAGCTTTGACAAGATTACAGCTCAAGGAAGTGTGGTTGTGGATCTAATATTTGTAAAGTGAATTTGTGGAATAAGACCATATAAATTCATTTTTATGACTGAACACATATAAAAAAGTTATAGGTCTCAATGTTCACTCTACTTTGGAACCCAGTGGTTTCTAATGAATCACTTTTATTATGTAGGCAGTTTCTGAGTTGAAAGGGAGGATTAGTGACCGAGAAACCATAGGGATAAATTCAGACCTGGTATAAGCATATGAAGCATTGCTTAAGTCAAGAGAGTCATGACCAGTTACAGCAAAGCTGAATTGGACTCCTGAGTTTTGCTGAAGTGGCTTTCACGTGAGAATACATAGGCCAAAGGTGAGCCATCTATCTGAAAGTCCTTGAACTTCAGATTAGTTCAAATAGAAAGGAACCTGTACTGCAGTCATCCACAGATTTGATCTTCGTAATACAAATGCCTGATGGAAGCTGCTTTGAAAACCCAAAAATATTTCTGTGTATGCATCCATGTACCAAAAATCAAAAAGACTGCTGCAGTTCTACCTTCTATAGGTAGAATACAGAAGACTGACACAGAGAATATATAAGGATTTATTTCTATGGGTGTATATGAATTCATTATTTGCCCTACTGATTCAAGGCCATATTTAATCATTATATTCCGGAAAAAAAATACTGTATTTGGGAGGGTTGAGTTAATGAAAAAATACAAATGACTGCACTCTCCTCATAGTTGAAGGAGATTTTGTTTATTCCTTCTGGGGTGTACTGAGGAGGGGTCCATATCATCAAGTGCATAATGCATCACTGCATTGCTCTTGCGTTTCTGCCAAGGATTTTTTTCTGAGGCCTAAATTTGTAGTTAGATGAAATGAATATACCACTGAATTCCCTTATAGAAAATGGGAATTCCTTTTAGCTTCTCTATTGAAATTCTTAGCAGTGCAGAAGTAAGTCAGTTGTTACTGGAAACAGTTGTGATATGCACAAGTGCTCTGCTCTTCGTCTGTGAATTAGTGTTATGCTTCTTTCTGGTGATGGTACACTAGCAAGAATAATGCTGCACTCCTTTGTAAGTAAACATGCATACTATAAAGGAATGACTATAAAGTAGGATTCTCCACTGGTAAGATGTGCCAGGTACTTCAGGGAGGAAAGTGTACAGAGTTCCTGGTAGCCAGATGTCCAATGGAAAGAGTTATACTGAAGTAGTATTCTGTGGGTAACTACTGAAGTAGCTCAGCTGATGTGTTGCTATAGTTGTAAATGATTCATCTCTTTGAATAATTTCATGAAACCAAGGGTTGCTCAGAACAGGAAGTTATTATTTCATAAACAACTACTTGTTTGTTTCTGCTGTTTATGGTTTTGATTCTGTGTCTAAAGCATGCAAGAGACAAAATGTTTCTAACTCTTCAACATCTTAACCAAGCAGCTGATCAATGTCTTATGCCTTGCTAAATGGATTTTGAAAAACTCTTCAAACCATATCAGTCTCGTATGCTTATTTAGTTCTTTGAATTTACCCTCAGCTGGGAATTCTGCAGGCAACTGTGATTCTGTTGTGTTAAACACTTGAAGCATTTCATCCATCATCATTCTAGTCCTTTTCTGATGCAATGTAGTTTGTGTTTTGTCTTTCTTGAAAACTGAATGGCTGTTAAATTATCCATTTATCTTCTTTCAGATTTGCTGTACAATTTAAGTTCCCTCTATTGGCTGTCTCTGCTACCTTATCTGCCAACTTTTCAGTCTACTTCCTCAGATATTTATATACATTTCCATACATGACTGCATGTTCTTCATAACACATTGGGCAGATAATTCTAAGTAAGACAGCAACAGGAATTGTAGTACTATGAATTTTTCACTTTTTCTTACAGATCAGGCTGACAGCCTTTGGCAAGTAGTTTTTTTTTTTTTTCCTGTTTTCTCATAAATACCTTTGTTGATGACCTGCCCTTTCAGTTGAGACTCCTTTGGCATCAGATGGCTCTTTGAGAAGTAAGTTGAATTACTTGGTTTGAAGGGAGAAAGTACTTGTTTCTGCTGTCTCTTCTAAGCAATTTGGAAAATCTTGTAAATTCCTGAATTTTTTGATAGTGATGCAATGTTTCATCAATAATCCTGCCAAATCACAAAAATCCTAGCAAAAATAATATTCTGTTAATTTTCAAAAGCCAAATGAATCCCTCCTTTGTGCCCATTGTAAGAATATGCTCACTATTGTCATGGACACAAAAATCCTTGCCCTGAAACTACCAAAACTATGCCTTTCCCTATTATACTACGAAATAGTGACTTAGAAAGGAATTGCAAATAAAAACATTTTTTCTTCTTTTCCACATTTTTCTTTCTTGTATTTTAGCTCTTCACCTTTGCTCTCTCTAAGTACAAAAGTATCAGAAAACCCCAGGCCCTTAAGTTAAGGGCATAAGGTAAGAAAAACACTTTGCTGATGTTTGTTCTGTTACTGGAAGTTGTGATACAGTCATAATATCTGAGTTTTCTGAAAATTCAAGAGAGTTCATTCCAGGTGCCCTCATTTGGACTCTTCATTAGTAGACAAGCAACAGGGCAACAGAAGTGCAGAACCTAGTTATGTTCCTCGTTCAAGGCTACCAAAAGATCCTTCTGCAGTGCCAAAAGCACCTTTCTCTGGGACAAACCCTTATTCCTAACATAATATTCAGCTACTGACTCCCCCCAGCGCTGGCATTTGGCCTGATTAAGTTTCCTCTGAAGCAAATTTCTTACAAACGCAGCAGAATATGTTGCACCTGCTCTTCCTTGGATAATATTACCCCCTGGATTTCAACAGAAAGTGAGACTAATTTGATCTGCCAGCGTCTGTGCAGCCTCTGTCCATGGTTTATCACATGCTGCATCCTGAGCCTATCTGCCTTACTAATCCTTGTCAGCCAGGCAGTCCCTGGAAGCATAGAGCGTTCTCTCTCCGTGTCCAAATCAAATGTCAGAAATAAGCCCTGCCAAAAGTGTGCATCTTCATGGATTCTTCTGATCTACTGAAAGTTATCTTTCTCTTCCCTCAACATGCTGTAAAGGAAAAACTGATTTTGGTGAGAATCACACACAGATGATCAAATTGCTTCCTGTGAATGTATTTTTTTTTTTTTTTAATAGCTTAGTCCTGATTCCCTTTTCGACAATTTGTGAACGTGTGTCAGGGAACGTCTGAGTATTGCTCATGGTGAGCAGCTCAGCACCTACTGCTATCCCTGCCCCCTGACTCGTTGTAAATTTTAAGTAGAACAGCAGAGCTCTGACTTTTGTATCAACAGTCCCAGGTATAGGTGAATGGTGGGCACAGCAAGAGTTTCCAAAATGTTCATTTAGATAGACTCTTCCTCAAAAACTAATTTTGCAAAGTTTTCAGTTCTGACTGTATAGAGAGGGAAGAAACATCTGAAGGAAAACGTGATTCTGCATCCACTGATTCCTGCTGAATAAGGACTTGATGGTTTCATACAGTCCATTCTGGACAAGCAGGACTTCTAGAGGAGTGGTCTGAACACTGAATTTCTTATACAATATTTCCTTATGTAAAATTGTAATTGAAGGAATGAGGGAAAAGGATAGCAGTGGGAGCTGAGGAAGGGCTGCATTGGGACATAGCTGTGTGAGCATGATTCTTAATGATTGCTCCTCCTCTGCAAAGAACTATTGAAAGGTTAATCTCCTTCCTTAGATTGTAACTTAACTATACACTTTTTTTGGGGGAAAAAAAATCTCAGTCTGTGCATATGCACTTGCAATTCATGTGTCAAAGTCAACTAGAACTGGAGAAGTTAAAGCATGGAGGTAGCTGTGATTTTGGGGGATCTATGTGTATTTTTTTCTTATGCTTTGAACAGGCTCTAGAGTTTATGATACCCTATGCATATATGTTAGAAGTAGAATAGATGCTTTTGCAGCTACACCATTGTACTCTAATGATAGATTTAATTACACAGCCAAATGTTATCTTCTGTAGGAAGACAGGCATGTCGGACCTCTTGAAGCTTTGATTTCTTTCTGAGTATGGGAAACAGTGTGATAAAGGACTCTATTGCTCTATATTCTATTCACAACATTTAAAGTACTTGCTAGGCTAAACATAATTGTTTCTGCTTTTCCCAGATTGCCCCTAGAATCCTGGATGGAGTAATGGAAATTCACTTCTGTAGATACTATTATATGTTTAAAGCTCTCAATGCCCAAGAAAATCTTGAATAGCACTAAAATGGAGCACCAAGGTAGAGGTGAGCAGGGCAATCTCAGGCACACATAAGTTGTAAAAGCCATGAGCTTCTTTATCTTCCACAAAGACATCTCCCTTAAATTTAAATAGCTGCTGTCGTTGTCACTGACTACCTGACTATGTATTTATCTGCCCAGAAGCAGAGTGCATGGCCTTTGGCCCTGCTATTCAGAGTGTTACTGTCTCTGCCTAACAATGCTGTGAACAGAGCTGGCCTTCTGTTAGCGTCTTTTGTTTGATGTGAATCGCTGAAGCTTTGATGTTGTTTGTGAGAAAAATAATGATTAAAAAGAGTAAGATCTTCACTCTCCCACTCTCCCCATACAGAAATCTGAGTTCAGGGGAAAAAAAATCTGTGCCTGATCCTGTTTTAGGTACACCCAAACCACAGAGCCCAGGAGAGAAATCTGTTAGTGTTGAAACTCTTACCATCTCTTTACTGGAGGGACAGAGAGGTAATTTGTCTTAATGATCAAAATTTCATTTACACAAACCTATATGTCCATATAGGTACAGAATACTGTCTCTGTGTAGTGAACACAGCTGTCAGTGTAGCTGTAGTGCTTTTATTTCCAGTGGGATGGCTTAGATTTTCTGCTTTAGTTGTATGTGCTTCACCTTCATAGAATTTTCCAACAAAAAAACCCTGGATGATTACTCATCCTGAAGCTGCACTAGTAGATTTGAAATGCTCTACAGTGCAAAAAAATATGCATTTTTTCTTAGAAATTATTATTCTAATAAAGTTGTTTCTCATCTCTACTGATGAATGCTTTCCTTGCTGGCATTTTTGAATGAAGAGCAAATGTGGTGCAGTAAAGCGTAACTAAAGGCACTAAAAGCAGCGCTTCAGAGTAAATGGATGGCTGTACTGCTACTCAAGGTAAAAACTCCACTGTCATATAAAAATACTCTGAGCAGTGATCACTACAGTATCAAAAAAGTAAATTCAATAAAATTATAATGTCCCAAGAGTAATAAAAAGCAATGAACAAAAAATTGGGAAGCTTTTATCTTCAAACCTTTGATCCATACTGTGAGGGAAGCAGATTTGATTACTAAGGTATCCTGAAATTGGAGGTGGCTTGGTTCCCACACTGAGCTGCAGATGTGGGAGAGAGCAAGGGAGTAGAGCAAGCCATGTCTTACCTTGTGCCAAGAGCAGAGTCAGCTAACAGAGCAAACACAAAAAGGTTTTGGATTTAGGCAGCTGGATATGAGAAACTGAGCTGATATTTTTATTTTTTAACATCCCCATCATATATCTACATTCAGCTTCAAGCTCCATGTTCACTTGTAGCATGTTTAGTGTATTCTTGACCTTCCTTCTTCTGGGTCAGACAGGCATTTCAAGGGGCAAATAGGATTGCTAATGGAAGTTGCATAGATCTTAATGTTTTGCTGGTCACTTGTAAACCTTCTCACAAAAAGGGTCCAAACTTAGGAAAAAACTCTACCCAGGTAAGCACATCCTCCAATAAAGGAGACTTCATTGTCCTTTCCTTGTGAGAAAAGCTGCACCTCGAAATAGTCTGTTTTAATTATCTTAAGTAAATGTAGAGAGCAGATGTATGAGGAGGAGGTAGAGCCAAATCTCCCCAGAGAGTGTTTGAGAATGGAGGGGAAATAAATGAGGCTAAGAAGGCCATTCTACTCTAAAATGCTCTGCAAACTTTGAAGTATAAAATATTCCTTGTGGCCATTCTGGTATGTAGCCTCACTCATAAGTATGCACTATGGAGAAGATACAGGTCTGTTATAATACTGTCAATGGCATTAGGGGAATGGGATTGTGTCAGATCACCCCTGGAAGGCTGGGCTGTGGAGCTCCTTCTGTATTGTATTCTTCAGACATGTGCAGCTGCCAAGAGTAGCCTGCTCATGAGCAAAGAAAATTTCAGGGTGCTTTGCTGATCTCCTGTCTGACTTCAATGGGAGTTGTCAGCCTTTGGGAGTTGGGAGCTAATGGGAGTTTGTTGGGACCATCTCTGTTGTGCAGGTGTCAAATAACACAGAGCACAGCATCAGGTCCTGCTGTAGCAACTGTTTCCGAATGCATGCACACCTTCCCCACAGTTCCCTTTGGGGCCCTGGGTGCCAGATTATGGACACACGGACTCAGGACTTTTAATCACTGGCATGGAAAAAACTACTTGCAAAAGCCTTGATTTTGTTCCGTATGGTTTAATGCTGTGATTCTGGTATCAAAATGAATGTCAAATGTTTATTTCACACATACGGTTTTTATAAGCACATCACTAGTGAGTAATATAAGTACTGCTCAGATTTTACCAATTTGTCAGCTGCCACTCTGCCTCTTTATGTTGTATTTGTAATGGTGTAACTCATTCTCTCCCCACATGCAGTCCCTACAACATATTACAATGGCTAGAATTTTAAAGATTGTATATAGAAGGAAAAAAAAGAAATCTAGGACTTGGACCTACTTGTAGTGTTCGGCCAGCCCTAAATGGAGGATTTACAATGTCTGAGTACATTGCTGATGTGATATGTGTATTGAGGTTTGATTAAGCTGGATATGAAAATTAAAACTTGGCTCCACATTGAAGAGAATCTCCCGCAGTGTGGTACTATGACATCAAGTTTTCTGTTTACCCCTAAGGCTGGTGCTGCAATGACTTCCAGGTTTGATGGTGTCTCTTTTTTAAGTTGTTGAGCAGCAGGCTAATAGCTGCACAGCATGATGCAGAGACAGCAGAAAGCAGGGAAATCAGATGTGAATATATTCCCCAGAGATCTCCTGCTAAGATGGAGCTAACTAACCAGAGCTTTAATACTCAGATGTAGTCTCCTCATGCAGAGGATGTGCTGATTATCAGTTCTTCCTGCTTTAACATGCATTTTTGGATTACAGATGCTATTATAAATATGAATTCTGGTACAGTATGCATTCTAGTGCAACATGAGCTATTATATTGTAAGGAACTTCTCTTTATTTTAAGAGTTGTTGTCTAAGATCAGTTGTCATCCCCCCACCTCCACTGTACAAAATGATCTTGGTATTTTAAAAAAATATGGGTTTATATTCTTCTGTGCTTGCTTTGCTGTAATTGTTTGAAGTTGTAGCTTTAGTTTATTTCATCGTGACAAAGACTGTCTTGAGAAAAGGACAGGATCTGCTGGCAAGGTAGTAGTGCACCTCACTGTTTACACAAGTGCATGATGTCCATGTCAAACAACAGGAGTTGCCTTTGCTGGTGGGCAGTCAGTTCGTTGTCACAGTGGCAGCATCAGATGCTACAAGGTATAGAGAGCAAGGGAAGCACACTGTATGCTACTGGTGACATACCTGGTCTATAAAATGAAAAGGAGCTGCCAGTCCATTTTTGTTTGTGTGCAGAAAAACTATATTCAGGCATAAATTCAGCAGTTTAATGTTAAGATGGGAGCTGGGTACCTGCTTTGCAGCTCTTGACTTTGTATCATCACAGACCCATTCATTGCTTGGAGACGTGAGGTAGGTTAAAGTGCAGTGGTAACAGGAAGAACGTGTTGCAGTTCCCCAAAACAACCTGGTGAGAACACCCCAATGTTCCCGTTGGTAAAATTGGTAGTTTAGTGGCATAAGGTGGTCAGTGTGGTTTCAGTGAGTAAGTGGAAGAGTGGCTGACATGGTTATTGATGGTTATGTTTCTACAGGGCTATTTTGCATTTATCCTGCTTGTGTAACTCTCTGTACAGGTAAGAGATAAAAAGTTAAAATGATGAAGCTTATATTACATAAGTCAGATTCTGAAGTTGCTTTAATCCAAAAAGAGAGAAGCGTTATTCTGATTGTCTGCAGTGTTCATAAAGTAGTTCTTGAGCACTTATATCAAGCACTCACACAGTCTGTGTGGAAGCATGATTGAAAGAGGAAACTCCAAGTTAAACAGCACATAAGTTAAACCACAAATCATTTGTCACGGACCTCAAAGGCTTGGCTAGAGTGCCCTGTAACACGGAATGGAGCCAGAAGGGAGTTAAAGGTTCAGCCTTATGCTTCCCTTTGGGGTCACACATATTTGGACAGATCAGGCAGCAGCACATAACAAGGCTGTCCCACTCCACACCTTGCCATGATGACAATTTGTTTGTCTCAAATGTAATAAACTAAAAGGTTGTCCTATCAGCTTTTATTGTTTAGTGGGGAAATACGTTTATAGATGTTACCTCATTCCGGGAATCTGAAGATTTCTGCAAAGAGTTCAGACTTTTGGTAAAGTCAGAATTAAAATAGCCTTCAAGGCTTGCACTGCAGGCTGACTCTTTTTTTCCCTAGACAGGCAGGAACAATCTCTCAACTCTTCAAGAACAGTAACTAAAAATTACCTCATACAGTGGCATGCAGATGCTATCAATCCACTCGAGCTGCAACCTGGGTAGTTCATCTTTCCTGTTCCGATCAAAAATGGCCTGAATTGAGAAGGGAACAAAACTGTCATGCTTTATTACACTAGAGTATTTTACAGACACATCATCCAGCACTTTGGAGCTCCGATCAAATTCTCACAACCAGAAGACTTTGCAAACTGTAATCAGTCTTTGCAATAGTCTTCCTACTGCTTTGTCTGGCATGAAAAATACACTTTATTTTCAATTTGGTTTTGAAATTGTAAGCTGAATGTATTTGAATTTTGTAATTCTGTGGTTTAAAATAAATGCTCCACAAGATGGAGTTGAGTTGTTAAGAAACCTCCTGTAGAAACGTAAAGTAGATACTTCTGAGTAGAAATTTCCCTTTTCTCACATAAACTTTTCCAGTGTAGCCAAATGAACAGTAGTGGATCTGAGCTGGTTCCGTCCCTCCCAGTTGGTGCAGGATATGCTAAGTTTTAAATGTTTCTGTCTTTTTTTTTGGAAAGTCTGTTCTTATTCTGGGCCCATCTCTGTAAGGTTGATGTTTCCTGTGGAAACTTACTTTCTTTCTCTACCTTCTCAAAACGTCACACTATACAAATTACATTACATTAAATGTCTGGTTGAATTCTTCTAGTAGTAGCCTGCTCATTGTGACATAGAGGTATCACTCAGTGTATCTAAATAAGACTAGGAGGGTAAGATTCAGGAACTCTGTGGTCTTAAATGAGAATCTTAGGTTTGATTTTTGGAAAACTCTGTATTTCTTATTCACATAATTTTGAAAAATCCTGTCATTTTCAGATTACTACAAGCACCATGCAAGAAAAAAAGTCCTTGTGTTGTAAGAGAATACTGCATTATCTTGCTGATTACCATCTCTTGTCTGATTAGCAGCAATATCTATCTAGGTGGTGTGTCACAGCAATACGTCATTAAATAGATCAGCATTTGATCTTGTTTAAAAATCCTCATTGATGTGGTAAAACTCTACATGAGACCTATAATTTTTACTCTTGGCTATCAACTGTTAGAACTGATGAACTTCAATTATTTACTGGCTTTATTTCCCATCATAAAACACTTAATACATGAGTTAGCTGGATATTTTTGCAATTCTGAAGGGCTAAGCAGAGAAGAAAATCTTCCTTCAAGCTGTATGGCTTCAAAGCATGTGGCCCATAAATTACTGTATACCTTGGTGTAGACTGTAGGGTCCAAAAAAAAGAGTGAGAGGGCTCCTGTGATGGAGGCAATACTAAAAAGATTTATCACAGTACACTCTTCTTTCCCAGCTGTCTGGACTGTTAGATACAGTTTTTCAGAAGACACAAGTCCGGAAGAAAGCTCTGGGCTTTTGTCTTTCTCTGCATTTCTAGTCCAAACTGTACATGTAACAACACACTTTAAAATAACTCTTAAGGTTGTTGGACCTGGGCTGTTTTCACTGGAATTCATCTGTACTTAAAGACAGTAATATTAATAAGTGTGTTACCCTTCTCCCGTTGCTTCCCGACAACAGCTTGGCAACACTTTGAAGTGTTGGATAAGGATAACAAGGCTCTCTTCAAACTGTTCACTGAAAACCTTTATGAAACTTTTTTTCTAGTTGTTTGACACTTTATACCCATCTGCCTATATTCCACTTAATACCATTTTGTCCTTTCAATCATTTATATTTAGTTGAATATCTATAGAAATGTTCTTCTGCATTTAACATGTCAAATAACACTGCATCAGAAACTAAATCTGATAATTTTGATTTCCATAGGTAGCTGGTGATTTTTACTTGAATACTGTGTATTAAAAACAATACCTATTGCTTAGAAAATTGACTGACAGAATAACCTTGGGAATAGGTACAGAAAATGGAGAAAAGGGCTTAATACAAAGTGACTGAGTTGACTGGAAAGCTTTTATTTATGCAAAGGTCTAATATAAGGCATGTCCTTATTAGACAGAGTATTTATTCCAAGATTTTTCTTTACATGGAAAATAATACAGTTAGTTTTTCTGAATGCACCCAATATTATCTTACCCTATTCAAATTAGTAACTATTTCAGAAATTGTTAAAACTTACTGAAGGGGTGAGTTTGAGTTCAGATCTTTCTCTGTCTCCTTGTTCAAAGAACTCGCTGGTTACCAGCTCTGCTGCCTAAAACATAAACCAAGATAAAGATTAAAGTTCTTGCTACATAATTTTTAGGGTAATGAGTTCTTGCTCAGACCATGACTTCAGCCTGTGCTTAACTGTAAAGAAGTGAATAGCTTAACCTGTGTGAGTGGTATCAGGCACGTATTTGTATAGTTTTCAGGACTGGGCATACAGGGTTTATAAACAGCTGTAATCACTGATAGGCACACATCCCTTTGACAGGGAATTGACTGTTGGAATTACATTGCAATGTTGAGGTAGCACTCAATGCAGTTATATACAACTAAAGTATTAAGAACAGAATAGAAAATTGTAGCTTCTTGTTGGCATCCACAGTTATGTCTGTAAAAATGCTTTGTAAAACATGCAAGAGCTCTCTGGGTATTTACAGCCTGTTGCCCTGTATAAACAACTCCACTTATAAAAGAAAGTTAATTAACTAATAACATCTGTTGTCTTAATTTAATGTGATATCATAAAGGTTTTTTTCCCCACTAGACTTTACTTTTTTCGCATGACTGCCATCGCTATCCGCTCTGCATATCTAAATATAAAGTTAGATTGTGATTATCATATTGAATCAAATTCAAGAGCTAGTGGGTCAGAAGCTGTAATGCATCTTTCTGACCTTTGTGTATGAAGATGTTCTACTTATGGATGAGGTTTGTGCTTCTCAGAAGAAAACAAGATTTAAAACTGAAATTGGTTATGGAAACATCACGAATTTCAGGAAGTCAAACAGTGAGTAATCCTGGTAAAGTAGCCTTTATGTACCGTTCTTGTCACGTGTAGGGCTTTGAATGTAGGCATTTTTATGTGACATTTGAGATGCAAAAAAGGGAAAATAATCTACAGAAGATGGCATTTGGTTCCTAATGCTCCTGTCATGCCTCCTTATTGCTTTGAAGCAAATTCAAGGTAGGAAATAATTTTATATTGCTGAAGCACAAGAGCACATAACTGAGCAGAGAACCTATACTTCATGAAATCACAAAAAATCCTGCTCTAGCAACTGCATTTTCCTAACATTCACAAATCCAAAGCTTTTTACAGTTGAAATAAGGAGTACTGAAATAAATTTGAAGTGGGTGAAGTGATGTTGTAAAGTACTCTTAAATCTCAAGCTATGCTATCACATAGTTTGGAACTTTATAATGTATGTAATCCCAATGCACTAATAAAATCCTGGATCAATACTCCAGATACAGGAATAATTTAACAACTTAGAGGCAATTAACAGTTTGCCAAGTGTATTGTATAAAAATGATAAAGATTTAGTCTCACCCCTGCCTGTCAATGCTGTTTTAATCCTGTACTCCTTGTGTGCCTTTCCCTATCGTCTCTTCTTGAATTTTTCTTTCTTATATATAGCCTTTTATTTCCTTTGGTTCATGTATTTTAGTCTTTATCCCTCACTTTTCATGCTGTGGGTTTTTTTTTGGGGGGAGGTGGGTTTGTTTTGTTGTGTTTTTTTGTTTGGTTGGGTTTAGTTTTTTTTTTTTTTCCTCCTTTTGGCACATTTGAGGTCCAACTATTTCTGTTTTCCCTGTATGGACTTATCAGCCTCTCTGCTCAACCAGGTAATGTTTCAATCGGAACCTTTGATTTGGTTGCGGGTGTCAGGCTGTGCACCAGGCTGCAGATGCATTTTCATTTGCAGACTTCAAAAGTGGTAAGAAAAAAAAAAAAAAACCAAACAACAGCTTGTTAGAGAATTCTGCCCTAATTCAGCACCAGAGCACAAAGACTGACAACATGGAAAACAGACCCTACCTGACATTTTGGCTGTCAAAGAAAAGGGAGAGGCTAACTGGGTTAAAAAGGAAAATTGCACACACTGCAGTTGTGGTTAGGTGATACAGAAAAATCTTGTGACTCATTGTCCTAGGATACAAGCAACTTCTATGATTTCTGTTGGAGATGACCATATTAAAGTAGAGTAACAGCCTTAAAAGGACTATTGTCATGGTCTGCTTTTAAAAGCAAGAAAGTCTCATCTGACAAAGCTGCAAGCTGAGCTGAAACCCTCACCACATAAATGTTGTTTGTTTTTTGTTTTTACTGAGTTAATGTGCATGTAACAGTTGTAGGTCCCTTTCAGCTACTGTTACTTCTTTGTCCTTCTCCAAGAAATCTCGCTGCTCTGGCCTCACCATTCATCTGGTTTAGCTCCTTCTTTTCACCGCATCTTTTTAACCATCACTCTGCTGTTAAGCCAATTAAACTCCCTCTAGGTGTTTGGCAACACTCAGCTGCACTGGTATATATCCTATTCTCTTCCTGATGCTGTATATTCTTCCAAAACCCTACACATCCTGATTTTTACTAGCTTCTTCTGGGCCTCAGTTAAGGACAGAATTATTAGCATGGATACAGGAGATAATAAGGATGGATACTGAGTATGGAAAGATGCCTACAAGAGGGAAAATCATGTGGGAAAGAACAAGACTTTTTGGACAGCTTGCTTTCTCACATTTATGATTGTTTTGCCAATGCTGGATCCAAATTTCATGTGTATTTAGGAGTATTATATATAAATGTACATTTATATATGTATGTGTATATTTATGTATGTACAGATACGTATCGTGTGCATTTCTAAGGAGCCTACTCAGCAGCAGAAGCCTGATTTTTTGTTTGTTTCCAAGTAGAGGATGCTAAAAAAGGTTCAATACTACACTTCCATCAATGCTGAAAAAATGAACACGTTTATCCTCTCATATGTACCGAATATTTTATGTTAATCAGTGTCTGTGGATCATCTGCTAGTGCTTTAGATTTAGGGAAGATTTTGTCACTGCCAAGGAAATCTTCTTGACAAAACAAAATAAATGCATCTACATGTGGCTAATGCTTTTTTTGTTTAATCTATCCATTTTTTTATATGAATTTAAAAGGTTCATAAGAGATGAGGCTGTAAAGCCAGATCTCTTCAGGTACCTACATGCTGCTCACCAGCATGTGTACATGGAAATATTATGCAATAAACCATTTCTTGCAGAAACCCCCTGCTATTTTTTTATAGCATTAATACCGCTGTAAATTGATTCCAGTTTTGGTCCCTTGTAAGCCAGAGCCCTGGGAATATTGTCCTGCCAGTCCCGCCTCCTCCCAGCCCTGCTATTAATCATGACTTGCCTGTCTTGAAATCTCCCACGGTTTGGTCACAGCTCCAAGGTCACAGGCTGTCATTAGCATTGATCTGAAAAACAGAAATGAACAATACAAGCTGAATCAACCTTTGTTGTATTTCTAAACAACTCTGCTCTGGGTGCATAAATAAATAATACATATATAAAAAGTCAGCCCTGGCCCCGTCTTTACCTCCAGAAAAGAGTGACATATTTGAAATCTCAGCCATCAGCATGGCTTTTACATCACAATTGTGCCTAGGAAGCCTAATGTGTTGCAGGTCATCAGATGATGAATTTTGGTATTGTGCATTGCATGCTAGAAATAATATTGCAAGGGAGTTGGCTGCTAATTTTGCAATGCTTCTAACACTACTTACATTAATACCTGTAATATACTAGAAAGCATGTACTTCACATGATATAAGTAAGGGTATTATTATATAATAACACTTGCAAACTGGATTAATTTATATGCCTATTTGTAAAAGTGACTGCTGTAGCAAGAGAACCTATAATAACAGGAGGCAACCCAGACACTGTTTAAGCAGTTTCTACTGCTCATCTACAATAAAAATTTAAGATTTACTATGAGCTATACTGTTCCACTGTAGTTTAATACCCAGCTACAGCCATGTTTTATATGCATTAGGAGAAAGAAACCATTCAGCTGTAGAAAGCGTTTATGTACAGTACATGATGCAGATAAAAGTCTAAGAAAGTTTAAATGAAGAACAAGGGCACTGAAAATGAAACATCAAATATATTGCCTGAATCTAAAATTAGGAATGAGTGAAATGATATGGAAAATAGAAAATGGCCATTATTTTGGTCAAAAGACCAAAAGGAAACAGAATTTTAATGAAATTTCAGATAAAATGAGACATAATCAGGCATGCATATGCAAATGCACACATTTTATTGTCTCAAAAGCCTGGTATACTCAAACCACCCACAATGTCTGAGGTTTTCAATGGGATGCATGCTCAGATCATTTTTGAGGGCTAGAAGAGTACCGTTTATCTGCAAATTCCCAGGTACAGACTAGAAGAGCAGAGGGAAGCATGGCCAGTGAAAGAAAACAGCTGAGAGGAGGAGGGAACAGGGACAAGAAAGATCTTTGTGTCCTGAGGCAGAATACTGATGCTTTCTGGAGAAAGAGCAGAAGGGCTGAGCGGTAACTGGTGAGGCTGGGAGAAAGGGAAGAAAACATGACAGAGTGTCAAGGCAGAAACAGGAATGGAGAAGGTGAGGTCACACTGATTACATCCTTGCTGTTTGGTAGCATTTAGAAATCATACCACATACATTTCATATCATGAATCATATAGTTAAAACAAGCTGTTTTATCTTGTTACTCCAAGTCTTCATGATATATGAAATTCCTTAAACAAATATGGCTTCACTTCGAAATAACCAGAAAGCAAGAAATAATAGTGCTCACCGGAATATTTCTCGGTGGGTTTTTGTATTCCAATCATAACCACCATTACTGACAAGTTCAAAAAACTCGGTACGTCTCCTGAAACAAAACAGGTTATCAGAGAAGGAAACAAGACACTTTTAGGGCAACACTGCAGTGGAAGCACAGTTCTCTGGACGACATCAAATCACAGAATCATAGAATCATGGAATAGTTAGAGTTGGAAAGGACCTTAAGATCATCTAGTTCTAACCCCTCTGCCATGGGCAGGGACACCTCCCACTAAACCATGCCACTCAAGGCTCTGTCCAACCTGGCCTTGAACACTGCCAGAGATGGAGCATTCACAACTTCCCTGGGCAACACATTCCAGTGCCTCACCACCCTTACAGTAAAGAATTTCTTCCTTATATCCAATCTAAAATTCTCCTGTTCTAGTTTGAACCCATTACCCCTTGTCCTCTCACTACAGTCCCTCATGAAAAGGCCCTCCACAGCATCCCTATAGGCCTCCTTCAGATACTGGAGGGCTGCAATGAGCTCTCCACGCAGCCTTCTCTTCTCCAGGCTGAACAGCCCCAATTCTCTTATCCTATCTTCATACAGGAGGTGCTCCAGTCCCCTGATCATCCTCATGGCCCTCCTCTGGATTTATTCCAACAGTTCCATGGCCATGCATTATTGTTAAAGTCATTACACTGACAGTCCATTTAAGCGAAACATACTAATATCTGAACATGTTCTATAAATGTCTGTTATCAGTGTCAGAGTTGCCTAGTAAAAGCAATGTTGTATTTATGGTCTCTGAAGATAAGGAAATAAATGGTACCAAAATGTTCAGTCTTCCATGGAAGCATGAAATGTTCAACTGCAGCAGTGGACAGACAGATGATAGAAACACCCCTGAAATATTATTTACACACTTCTCTTTACTTGTCTTTGCAACATGATTTTTACTTCTGTATCCTGGAGGGTTTTTCAGAGATGCACAATTCCTGTTATTTCCAGCACACAGAACAGAACAGTGAGACACAGCAGCTGCAGCTGTTTCAAGTTAGTAGTTCTTAATTGACTAGAAACTAGGTCTCCCTGCTTGGTTCCGTGCTTTGTCTTCTGGCATATCTTCCCTGTGTCCTCAAAGAGGGACAAAACGTGAGCCAGGGCATGTTAATGCTTGTTTTGGTGTCTTTAAGTACCAAAATTCTGACTCACCATAGACTGTAACTTTTTATGGCACTGAGACTCTGAGCAGCTCTTACTGCATGCAGCGTGACTACAATATGAAGCAGATCCTGCCCCAGATATAGCAGAACTTGAGGTACAAAAATATGGAACAACTTGCCCAGAGTAACACAACATATTAGTATCAAAGCTGGAAAGCAAATATCTGTGTTCTGAGTAACAGTCCAGTGCCCCATCCTATAGGAGACTCGGTTAATTGGAAATGTAGTTTGATTCCCCAACAAGATAGAGTTTTCAGAGTCTTGTATTTATTTTCTACATTTACTTCATCGTACT
The DNA here is from genome assembly GCA_032466535.1 of Forpus xanthops. NCBI lineage: Eukaryota > Metazoa > Chordata > Aves > Psittaciformes > Psittacidae > Forpus > Forpus xanthops. Next base: position 66,303 of record JASSUY010034202.1, read on the forward strand.
TTGAACAATGATAATTGAAAGCAGTCTGACAGCAGCCAGCACAGGTTTTATACCCGAGGAGATTCCCACTGCCAGGAACATTGCCCTTGCTCAATGGACAGTATTTTATGTGAGATATGTTCCATTATTCTGGTTCCTGACTGTCATACTTTGCATCACTACCAGTCACTGCTACTATAGGGCCTTTCTATAATGGATTTCATAACAGCAGCTAGAGCAGAGAGATATAAAGCTACATAATGACATCTAATCCCTCATGAAATAAGATAGGAGTTTCACATTACAAAATTTGCTGGGACAATGCAAAGCCACACATGCAGAAAACAAAATTCAGTTCTCTGACACAAAGACGCAGCATCATGGCTCCAGTGGAAATAATGGCTGCAACAATGACAATGTTAATGGTCAAAAGTAGTTGGCACATAAACCTAAAACCAGCCTAATCCTGATCAGATCATCAACAGCTAGACTCTAAGAGAGCAAGCAGTGGATTTTTCTATCCTGTATTTCAGTCCTCGGTCTAACAATGCAAAATTTGGTAGTGACTTCATTTTGAAGTATTAGATGTTCTGGGCAATTCATATATTAATGGACAAAAACCAGGTAAGAATACTTAAAGCTAAAAGCTCAAGAAGGTGACATCTCAGAAACCTCAAACATTCACTTTTGAAATAGAGAGATCCATAAACATTAACTAAAAATGTGAGTTTCAAGGCCCTATGTTAGGCTAAAATACTTGAAAATAAGATTTTTTTTTTGAAATTCATTTAAATGAATGCAGGAGAAGCAGTCCAATTCTACAGAGAATTTCTAGTTAGGAAGGAGTTAGCCTGAGGAAAGCAGCCATGGTACAAGGAAACAATTCTGTGTTTCCTACTGGTTGTTTATGCATCGTATCCAAAATGAAGAGGTTTGCTATTATTAAGCAAACATAATATGCCAGGATTTCAGAAAACAGTCAGAATTATAACAATTTTGTAATGCCTTTGAGTAACTTTGACTCTGGCTGGATTTTGCCTGGAAGGGAAAGTTGTCTTGCTATATATAGCAAATCCAGTTGCTCTACAGCCCAGTGGCTCAAGACATCATTTGAGTGAATTTCCATAAACTTCAGTTTGGTTCCATGCTTTTGCTTGCTGTACTATTTGCAAGCATCATTATCTAGAATTATCTGTTAAAATCAAGTATATTTTCCATCTGGTATTTCACTGAAAATCATTTTTGTGTTTGTTTGTAGAAAAGTAGTCTCTTGAGAAGGTTCTAAAGCTTTGGTCTGCCTGAAGTTTGGTTCCTGTTTAGCAAGCTGGAGTCTGCTGTCATTAGGTTTAGGCATTCTAAGAATACTGATATGAAAATTTCCTCCTCTATAAAAATATTGAAGATGTAGCATACTGAAAAATCAAGGTAGGTACTTGTGCAAAAACATCTGTTCACATAGGGAGGCATTAAGGATTGTAAATCATTGTTTCCAGGGAGTGATTTTCAGGCATTTTTGGAAGTAAAGTAGCATAACAACTACCAGATTAATGAATCATAATAACACTAGAGGAAAAGATAACTCATTTGCAGACTTCGGAGTAAAGAGGCCTCATTTGCTAAAAGTTTTCTGATCCATGTAGCACATAAAAATCAATTATGCAAGCAAAGACGAATAACCTTGAAATTCACCTAACGTTCCTTTTTGGACATTATTTCCCTGATTTAAAACTAGAAAGACAACTTGGCCATGGAGTTTTTCAACCTAAGGCAGGCAGGGAAGAGAGTTCCATCACATCAGGGTCTGGACTGGGCTCCCTCTCCAAACGTTGCCATGGGCCCTTCTCTGGCTCTTCCAGGGGCCGCAGGATCTCGGGCAGGAAGAACAGATGGGGCTGTGCCAGGGCAGTCGCCCTCTCAGCCCCTGCCACTCATCTCTTCCTTGACAGCACAAAACATTTCTGCAGCACTTGTTACTTGCGGTGAAACAGGAAAACCCATACTGACATATCCTTGTGGTCGCTGTATCTCACTTCCAGCTGTCAGCAAATTCCCCTGTCATACCAGCCACCCAGCCTACAAGCAGTCATAATAGACAGCTTCGAAAAGAGTATGTTTAAAAGGAGCTATTAATTATACTCAGGATTTTCCCGTCAGCAAGCAGAAATTTCTCCATACACTAATATTTAGAAGTTATTTATAATGAAACTATTCACTAAAAGCCTTTCTTAATACAACTTTTCTGACAACAGCTACAGGAACTAATGAACATCAGCATGTCTACTGCCAGTACTGTTTAGAAACAGCCCTTGGCACAGTAATCAAATACTGAGGAAAACAAACAAACAAACAAAACATTGCAGCATCTCACTTAGTATTTTTACAATTAATAGTTAGACACAATGTTGGTATAGATAGTTGAACAATCTCAAGGTAAAGACTATACTTGAAGTTTTCTGTAAACTTGGTTTAGTATCAACCATGAGCACAAGGGAGGGACCAAATCCAGGTATACCACCCAAAGAAAAACATTACTAAATGCTACCAGCACTATACAGGAGAGGACACTAATGGACATCAAACAAAAAAATCCTAAGGATGAATTATTGTTAAGACTAGGAAGGTAGTATGCAGAAACTGTGCATCCAGCAGCACTTCTCCCTGTACGTCAGCCTGGCTGTGCCAGAGGGGAATGTCAAAAGTCCAATGTGATGATGATACCATGATTCTTCTGATTACATGGACAACCACACGCATACTTACTGGAGAGAACTTGGTAATAATTAACAGTATTTGAAGAGCATAAAATAACACCAATTTGAAGGCTACTTCCAGATTTATAAACAAGGAAAAGGAAGAAAACTGGATGAAAGAGTCTCGAGAGTTAAGCTTAAGATCTATTCTCATGTAATGCAAATTGACATATTTATCTTCAAAGCAGCAATGTGTTTGCTTTCATTACCTCTGCAACTGGGTCTGTAACTAAATACAGTATTTCTTAGCACACAAGTTTAGAAAAAGAAATAGTGGAAAAGAATTAAAATATGTTATTATTTTTGTACATACCTTAAGAAATTATTATAGAAGGGATAGAAGAATTACAGGACTGAGCTGTAACTGGATTAAAGTAGAAGTCTAGAATTTCACTTGCTTTTTGTTGATACAATCATGTTACACATAAAGCAAAATTTACTTAGGCCAATACAAACAGCTCAAGTGCACAAGATATACTAAGTATTAGACTAAATCTATTTAACCACAGATTGAAACACTAATTTCTCATATTATATACCCTTATTGGTATTTAATAGGTCATTAGAGTAAGTTCTTTGAATTTTCATTTGTCAAATACTAGAAACGCCAATACTTACTCAAAATACAGAGTGAGGTCTGTTGCCAATATCGATTGCTTTAGAAGCTGCATAAGGTCACTGTAGTCCTTAGAGGACAAGTTAGCAAAGATGTTGTGACCCTATAATGAAAGAGATAAAAGAGGTAAAGTGCTAGCAATCAATACAGGTTTTTAAAAGGCTTTCTAACTCTTTAGTCTACTGTTTCCCTCTAACAGAGGCCTTTTCTGATTCATGGCAAAACTATGACAAAATAATAATGTTAATACTGCTGAGATTACATTGGGTGGAAGAGCTGACAATTGTAATCAAGTGCCTGGACTGTTTTTCTAAACTTTGCTGAAATTATAGCCTCTTGAGGAAAGATTTACTCTTTGCTCTGACCCTGCACAGATTCAGTTTATGAGGAAAAACTGTGGACACATCTCAATCTTTTCTCTTATTAAGTATTTTGGAGAGCAGTGCCTTGCAACTTTTGAGTTATGCTCCTACTAGATTTATCTGTGCTGCTGCTTGCAGGCACACAAACTGCTATTAGAGTACTCGAAGACATTAAATCATTTTTTCATTCAAAACAGTCCATTTGCTCACTCTGCCCATTACTGCGTTGTCTTACAGTGCATACAGGCATTCCCTATGCAGGCTGAAACCCCAGAACTTTATGCAGTTTAAATGCCTTTTGTAGGCCAAATAGGCTACTTTTTAAAGGATCATGGATTAAGAATTTGAAAGGTGCTCTGAGGCCAGTATGAAACAAATTATTTAATATTGGTATTTGAGAGCAGGAAGGTACATTTGTAACTGAATTTCTGAAAACTGAGAGGGATAGAGATCCTATAATTTATGAAATCCTAGAGTAAATATATAAATTTAATGGAAAATTCTAAATGTAAGCAAGTTTAAGAAGTGATCTTTGTGACATTAGTCACAGGTAACTGAATTCACATAAATAAAAACACTACCCTTTCTTTTTTTTTTCCCTAATCACCTGTAGAAACAATGAGGTTCTTGCTAAACAGTTTTATTTTGGTGGTAGTTAGCACTGTAATGTACACATTCAGTACGCACTGCCACCTACTGTTTAGGAAGATTAAAATGCCCTTAAACCCAAGAATTTTCCAGCAGCAGAATTGCTGTAACTATGATGGTGTGAGGACACAGTCAGGATAAGGTTTGGAGGTAGAGATGGTATTTTTTAATAGATCATGTAGTGTTTGGACTAAAAAAAATATTTTACCATTCGTAAAAGATGGTATTCACTACAACAATTAAATTATTTCTTTTCACCTGAATACTGAGAAGTATTTCAGAATCTAAAGCTTATTTATTAGCAAATAGGATATAAATTAATTTCAGTTTATTTGAGATGAGACTGACTGCTCAGCTGGTGAATTTTTAAGCAAACCTTGGTGTACTTTAAGTAGATTGTAGGATCCAACCTAGAAGTGCAGTCTTCCATTAGCAATTAGAATCTATTGGATTAAAAATCTGGTCTAGAAATGAGGACCTGGTGAGGACTGAATGATCAAAGGGGAGGACTTGTATTTGACTTGCATCTGTCTTCAGATCTGAGCCTGTCTTCAGATCTGAGCCTGTCTTCAGAGAGATACTCAGTTACAATGCAGATTTCAGGAACCAGAGAAATCACTGTTTCCCAGGAAAGCTTGCTGCAGGGTCTGCACAGTCTCATTGGCTTAGAAAAAAAAAAAAAACCAAACCTTTTTTTTTTTCCTATTCTAAACCAGTCTGTTTAACTTTCAAATGCTGCTTTTTCTTATGCCTTTCCCTGGTAGTGTAAGGAATCATTTAATTCCTAGGGTTACCTTTTAGACAAGCTAGTCTAGGCTGAGCAGATTGAGCTTAGATCTCATGCCAGTCCTCTCCTTTCCTATGTCTACTTTTTAAATATAATGCATAGAAAAAGCCACAGTCATATAGCTAATCTCTGTGGCATTGTACACAGAGGGAAAGCCATCATCGTGTCTCCACTTGTGACTATGGGACATTCCCAGATGCTCTTCAAAAGCTACTGTAGATCAGCATATGGTCTCCAAGCATGCTGCATGCATAACAGTGTTGTTTTTATATATACTGGATGCATTTTGTAACAAGCTATCTGTGTAAAATCAGAAAATATATCCTTCTTTTCTCACTACATTTCTGGGGTGGTGCATGCTCCATGCTGTTACACGTAAGTTATTCTAGGCAAGAACTATGTCTTTGCATCTGTCTGCAAAACAACTAGTGTACTTTAGACACCATGATATTACTGATGTTTTTTCCTAAATAAGTAAAATTATGTAAAAGCATAGTGAAATTACTGATTACAGAAAGACTGCCAATAAATTAAATATGTCCAGTCAAGGATGGCTGTGACACTCTGAATACAAGGCCTGTGTGGAAATCTAAGAGCTTGACTCATATACCTATAAACCATTGAGCAGGATGTATGTAAGAAGGCTGAGAAAAGCTGACAATATGATTAGGATATGTTCGCCTTGCTGCCAGCTGATTGAGACAAATATAATCTCTGGGCTCTATGATCAGCATTTGCAGTTGTTTAATTTTGTGCTAGTTGTGACCTTTGTGATCACCGATAAATAATTCTTCAAGGAGAGGGCATTAAAAAGGTAGTGTGTGTGGTATTTCCTTTCTCCAGCTGAAACTGCCCAACAGCTTACAGTGAGATTAATAGTAATGCTTTTGTACCTCACTTTGGAGAATCATGACAGCATGATTGAAATGGTGGTGTTCCAAGGTAGCAGAGGTGCCGTAGAGCTGAGCTAAGGCTGATCCACTCCTGAAACAGAACATGAGGAGTCAACAAATACTGCATGTCTGCTTACAAAGCAGATTTCAGAGACAGTTTAGTAACAAAAGCACGTAGCTGTATGCTCCCTCTCCATTTCAACAATCACACTCTGTATTTTGATCTCGTCAACTCTCTGAATTTAAAGATGAAGCATTTATGTTACAGACTTTGCTAAGTATTATCAGCTGACTAAAGATTTTCCTGGAACTAACGAATGAAATTTTGTAATGTAACTTTCAAAGTGTCTCAGCAATGAAGCAGTACAGGTGCACCACTGCACATTAAAGACAAACAGTAACATCCCTGAGCTAGGAGTGGCTGTTTTGCTATTGTTTTCAATTCTTAATAGATATAAACACAATGGCTTACAATAGGTGATTAGAAACTCTTAAGAAAAGCCAAAACACAGCAATAAAAATCAACTGCAAATGCAGTTAGGTTCTGTCTGCATGTAAATTCATGCACTTAAAAAAATACAAAAGTAAACAAGACCCCACAAATGAGAACAGTGAATATGAAAGTAAAGTTTAGCATCATTTGGAATGTATTTTCTCATCATGTTTATTAACTAAACCAAAATTAGCTTCAGAACGCACAGAGCAGGTGGGTTTTCTAAGTTTGAAGAACAAAAAAATCTATAGATTATAAAATTGTGAATCATTAGGAGGTACAGAGAATAGGTGCGGATTGTCAGAATAGTTATGTTCACCATGACTTCACCTCTGGGATCTAAAGCAACAACATGGGTTTTCTTTCCAAAAAAATGAGAATAAGAGATTATTACACTAGAGACAAACAGAAAGAGGCTCCTAGGAGCATGTACTATAAAACTACACCATACTGATATTTAATTATCAAAACCAGCTATATTAGAAAGAAGGATGTCCAGGAAACATTATCCCTCGAGAACATAGTGTTGAGATATATAACAGAGCCATTTCAGACAACTGCGATACTGCCTCCATTATATACCTCTTGAACTTTCATCACACAGAACAGCAGTATTGAACACTGAAGATAAAATAAGAAAATGTGATGCTTAAATTTATGTCAGGTTAGAGAAATAAATCAGAGCTGCTGTTATGAAAAATACAGCTTCTGTTTTCAGGGATGTTTTATGCATGTGTGGTAATGTTTGTCTTTTGTTAAATGTCTTCGGCAATTTCTTTATGGAGTCATAAAATGGTAGCCTCCTCTTTGTACTCTGCTGTCAAACAAGAAGTGTAAGTGATAGCAGTCTAGTGCCGAAACCTCTATCTTTAACTCGGCCACCCCTCTACACAAAAGAGATTGTTGTGTAATGTTACAGTGGTGAAGTGGTTAACTTAATCAGAGCCTAAGACAGACAGGATGTAAATCTTTGGTCTTGTTTTTTTTTTTTAAATTAGGAATATAAACATCAATCAGCTGAGATTCTTTCCTATATGCCTTGTCTTTTTTAATTCTCTTCAAGACTCAGCTGCAAAAAGGCAGTGCTTGGTAACCTTTGCACCATAAGCTCTGTCTTTTGAGCACTGCAATTGATTTTCCTTGCTATGGTGATTGAAGATCCAGACAGTGTCATTGTTTCATTGAGACTGTACAGCAACACCAATAGCTCAGGAAATGGCAGCTTAGTGGATATCAGAAACATCAGATTGAGTAATGTTCACTGAGACAACTTGCCCCCAGAAATGCAGCAGCCCATGCATACACACAGTGCAGCAGAGTATTTCTGCAAAAGGTAGGACAAAACAGGCTAATGCAACATCACGCTGCCTTTCAAGTATCTTTAGACCACCATTTCGCCACCTCTGCTATTGCACGGAGGGTTAGCAGTAATGCAGAACACACAAAGCTGAAAATACATGACTGGATCTGCAGGACATGGGAGCCTAAAAGTCTATTCTGGCTGTAGAGGACCTGGGAAGCCAAGAAAACAACACGGAATTTGGGGGAGTCACTGTGTCTGACAGATTTGTTTCACAGCTTGGCCTGGACATTGTCAGGGAATATTTTTTGTTGTCTCCCCCTTTTCTCAGGGAATATGAATTTTGGAAAGAATTTCACCTCAGTTAAGGGAGTTCCCTTAATCACCACGGCAAGAAGTACTCTCAAAACTTCCACAGCCTGCTTCTACCTCACTGTATCTGAGGACAGCAGACTAGACAGTAAAAATATATTCAGGTTATAGCAGGTGAATCAGATTATAAGCACTTTGAATAGAATAAAAATAATTTTCAGAATTGAAAACAGCCTGGAGAGTAAGATTTCACATAGGTAAGAATCTGCCTTTGAGATCCAGCTTCACATTCTAGCACCCAATCTCCCCCCCCCCTCCCCTCTTGCAGCATGTCTCTCTGAACAGGCTCTGTGTGCTCTGGAGTATGGGACAGGCCAAGGAGGAAGCACTTTTACGGGCCAGGGACACTGCATGCTATGCTACTGCAGGGTATGTGGTGAGACAACTGCTCCAGGCACCTAATGTGGATGATATGTATCAGACCTAGGAATTTATGTCTGCTTGCCTACACTGGTGGGAAAGGGTTTTTTTTTTTTGTGAAAGCATTATTTCAGTTTTACATATTTTCTTCTTAATAGTTGAACAGCTTTTGCTTAACATCAAGCATTCCAAACAGCCTGAAGAGAGCATCAAGTTTTGCTACCACATTTCAATACGTAGTGTCAGTTCAACAGCCTAATACGAAGGTCAAACCAGCAATTATCCAGAAGAACAAGAATAAGAATAGCTGGCCTTGGCCTAGGAAACCTGAAATTAATGCTTCCACATGTAGAAATATAGTGTCTTTATCATGGTCACTTTTTGCTCTTCTGTGGAAGAAAAGCAAATTAAAGTAATAAGAATTGGAAAACTTACTTGGCTTGGAAGGCATTGTTGGTTCCCCTGTGGTCAAGGTCGTGACATAAGCATCCCACAATCAAAGCTAGAATTTCAATTTCAGTTAGAATCTCCTGAAATCCTGCTGTCTGAGGGCAGAAAAAAAATAGCAGCTGTAACTATCAGTATCGAAAGCGATAAGTAATGTTAGACCATTGAGCAACAGTCAACTTTGTTTTGATACCATGAATGTTTCAGTAAGGAGAAGATAAATGCTATATTGTCATATTATATTCCCTGCTGTATGTTACGACGGTTAGCAGAACAGATAACGTCCTCGGAGTGATCTGTTATTATCTCTCTGTTGCATTTTCAGCATGCCAGTTCTCTACTACTCAGAAGTCACTAAAGGCAAAAAGAGCTGAAGACAAACACCAATAACTGCACACTAAGACAGGAACTGGAATTTCATATCAGAGAAATAAAAAACAAAATTTATTTTTAAATTGTTGTTCAGAGGAGTTGTTAGGCCGATTTCTTAAACCATAAGGCAACCATCTCATCTAGTGTCACAGCCAAGATGTTAAATCAAAAGACCTATAAAGGAAGCCAGCTAAAATATGCTCTATGGAACTGTTACAAACTATTAACAGATTGTTTTATCTGGGACATAAGAAATGACATGATTCAAAGAGGAAATCTGGCATATTTCTGCTGCAAATACCTACTTGAATTTGGGAGAGAATTTTGAAAACTGATGTAGTGAAATTTCCCATGAGCAGCTCAGACCAGGTATGACCATGTGAAGGGGAAGGCTCATCCTACAAAAGTTTTTTGACACTATATTTCTACACGTGGATACTTGCTACAGCAGTTTTCATGGCTGAACTGCCCCGTGTCAGAAAAGAAACACTACTGTTACTGCTACTTGCACTCAAGCATCCTGAATTGATCTTGCCTGGAGGAGATGCTGGAGCCTGAGTGGGACACCACCTCATTGGTGCTGCATATCTAACCATCAAAGCTGGTTCTTAAGCTCTTCTGAAGCATAAGGACATATTGCCATTGGAAAATCATAACACTTGTCTTTTCACAGTGCCATTCTCCAATGACACTCCTCAACTAGCCACACAATCTAGTTAATATAAAAGGAAATTGTATAAAAGAAATATAAAATAGATTTATATTGGACCAAACCAAGGCTGAACACTAATATTATTTAGGAAATCTTGAATTCCATTGATTTTCAATGGAATATAATTTCACTCACTGGCAAGAACAGGGTGATACAAAGATGGTGAAGATCAGTAGGGCTTGATGTCTGTACCTGGTAGAACTTACAGCCCACTCAGAAATGCCAATCAATTGCTGCAATACCATGTGAAAACTCTTCTGTTCACCCTGAAGACCACAAAGTCAATTTTAATAAATGCACATTCAAACCCAAATAGCCTCTGTTTACATAGTCTGAAATGTGGCCATAGTTAATATTTAGGCAGTACAGGGAGCCAAGCTTCCCAGGCTGCTCAGGAATGCATTTCATTCAGTGGGAACTGAGGAAGTGCAGGACTTGCTACAAAAGCTTCAGAGTTGTGCCGAAAGTTTACATATCAGAAAAGATGGTCAAATATAAGGAAAAATTATTTCTTTCATGTAGAATCCACTGGTATACAGAGTTACTTGCATGTTGAGAGTTTTTCCTGATTCCTAGTTGTAGTTTCAGTAACAGCTACCCAGGCAGAGGAAATTGTCCTAAAAATGAGAGTTTTCTCTTTTTACTTTTTAAACATTGCTCTTGTGTAGCAATTAATAATCATGGCCTGGTTTTTAGAAAGGGATTAACTGTAACTGACATTGTGTGCCATGTGTCAAGTTTTAATCTAGAGAAAGTGTTCACAGCAAAGTTAAAACAACTTAAAATAGAAGTTCTAAAATATAAAATTGGTGGTGTAACAAATATTCTTTAGCATAGCACAAGCTTTGATTAAACTTAAGCATTCAACCTGTACTGCAAATACAGGAAAGCTGATTAAGTTTATTAACAGTAGCAATATCTCAAAAATAAATGCAACATTTCATTTAAGCAAAGCTCTCATCATTGAATCTATGAGAGAAATATTTCACTTAATAAAGAACTTAAACCAGTGTTATGGTAAGGGTATGTCTGCTTTGAACATAATGTAAGAAAATACAGGATTATGTTTCCTCATGTTTTGAATTTACACAGGGAGAAAAAAAATACATGGCTATAGACAATCGTGCAGTAACATTCAGTAATTTTCACCAGAATAAGAATGATCCATAACTCATGAGTGGCAGAGTCTCCAGTGAGTTATAGAGGTCATTCTTTCATGTGAGGAAATGAATTGCATTCATTATACCTTGCCCCACATTTATATGCTTTGTTATTAGCACACCAGATGGGATTTTAATTTTGTATTGCCTATTCGTTCATTTTTACTTTTTGAAACAAGTGTCAATGTGAACTGTGTTAGGCACAGGCATTCATAATGAAGCCTGGGATTGATCCTCCTCTTTAATCTCATGTGATGTCCTTAACTTGCAGGAGCAGCCTTGCTTCAGTCCTTGTCTTCAGATTATTTGGGCAAGTCTGAATTACAGAAGTACAGCTTGTAGGACTGGGCTTATAACTGCTCAGTCTCTAACCAGAGAGAGAAAATATATACTTTGATAAACAGGAACATACTGCAGATATGCAGAAGGCAGACAAATCAGGAATAGGGTGCCATAACTGCACAGAACACTGCCTTCTTGACTATCAGAGCCCCTCTCTAAGTATCAAAGAATTTTCCTCTTTTTGTAAGTGAAAAAACAAGGCGCATACTATCTCAGATGGTTCCCCCAAGACAACTGCAGTAACAGCAAGCCTTGTGCTACTACTAATCTCCTGACTCTCTCTTTTGTGTCTGTTTTTTTGGTAAGATGAGTCTTCCTACCTCTATAAGGGAGAAAAGCGTGAGCAAGGCCATAAACTGAACTTAATCTGTTCTCAGCCAGAGTAACAGCAGAGTTGGGTGGGGTACATGGTGAGTCCAATGTCATGGGCACATGCAGCCCTGCACATGGAATTGCTCATTCAGTTTATTACCAGAAGTGTGTGAAATAAAATGAGCTTGGCTTGAAAATGCCAGATCACTTCCCACAGACAGTTGCATCCCTGTGCCGATTGCTAAAAGAATCCTGAAATTATGTTTTGAGAACCACAGCGAACGCAGTTTATGGCTGATACCTCGCAGGCTTTGCTGGTGGCTGCTGGAGCAGCAGGGATGGGCTTTGTTGCTGCTGGCTGCCCGTGTAGTCACAACTATCTGAGACGGAGATGACTAACGGGAGAGCGCGTTCCCCACAGAAGGGCGGCCTGCCCAAAACGTGGCCTCGGAGCTCCATCTAGAGGTCCTCACGGGTGAGGCTTGAGAGCTCCTCACCCCGTGGCAGCATTTGACAGAAACTAATGTAATTCCCAGGTAAACGGTGCTGCCTGACTTTGCCCTTACTCGTCTGAGTAAAAAGCTTTCCATTTTTATACAAATGAAAAGAGAAAAGCATGTCAAGTTTATAAAAATGGCCGATAGCCACATATTAGCACGAGATTTCATTAGAGACCATCAGAAAATGTCTGCTGAAACAACTTCAATTCTGGTCAGCTGAGCAGCCTCACACTCAGAAGAAGGTCAGCCTTTCTCTCTTGTTGAACACCTATATTTCCTTTGACTCGTGCTGCATGGTAAAACTTTGTTATACCTCCATAAATGCTCACAGAAACAAACCCATATAGCTGGGATGGACCTAGCACTAGCCCACATACGCTTGCATCAAACTAATTTTCTTTTTTCCTTGCCTGACACAAAAAGTTCTGCCACAGAGATATGCCAAATGAAGGAGAACAGCTGGGAACTCATGCTCTGTGAGCAGGAAACAAGCCATGGACTGTCTCAAGTCCATGTAACACTGATACTGATGCATGCTGTGAATGACATAGGCTGTGGGGTTTCCACTGCAGCAGACAGGGTCCAAGTGTTAACCATGTCACAGAGACCAGCCAGTAACAAGAACATAAAAATTAGGGAAGAAGCACATGATATCCCAGATAAATAAATACTTGCACAAATGCTATTAACATGATCACTTTAAGGTTCGCAATAGATGACTCTGGCCATTAAGACTGAACATGAAATAAAAATGGAAAAACTTGAATTCTTATTTTTAACTGGAGATAAGGCAAACACAAAATGTAAAGTACAGTAGTAAGTGTTGTGTACACACAGACATGTTGCTTCTCTTCTACCATATTAACCAGAATATTAAACATCCAGGACCACCGGGGTTTATATCAACACATTTACAAGAATTCATTAGGAAAACATGGGTTATTTACTGCAGCAAGGTGCTGTAGGGAAGGGGAGAAAGAGCAAGTCAGGGTGGTGGTGCTTGCCTCAGAATTTACTTGTGTGTTGAAAGGAGTTACAGGTACTGATGGAGATACATGTTAATCAAACCCACAAATGTTACAGCGTCTGACAGAGATACAAGATTCACTTAGACCACTGCTGGAAGTTAATCTTAAAATGTTCTAAAGCAGTATGTTCTACAATTATTTAGATCAAGCTGGATAGGAAAGTAATAAATATAAACATAGTAAATACTTCTGAGATTCTAATCTTCTTTGGGTTTGTACTTCTCAATTTGAAAGCCTGAAATAAATGTCAAATCAAAGACTTCCAAAAGTAAAACATTTTTGTAGGATCAAGATCTATAATAACAAGCTCACTCCAAGACTGCCATATGTTTTTAGTCACTTTAATGTGACTGTGATATCACTGTTACTAAAACACTGTATGGTTTTGCCAAGGGTATGCTGCCTTAAGTTGAATAGCTTCCGTGTGCACTTCTATTGGAAATGAATGAGTATCATAATAACTAGAAAAGAAATCAAATGCTGGAAAATGTGTAGACAGGTAAAGCAATGCGGCAGTAAAAGCCCCTATGGGATTGTGTCTGTAGCTGGATACTCACAGTTAACATGGCAAACATTAGCTGGCAGACGTTGAAGGCATGCCTCCAGTTGTGATACAAAACCATTCGATAATTCTTCCTAACTGTCAAAAGCCACCTACACAGTGTCTGAAATGAAAAGTACAAATTGTATCAGGGTTACAAAACGTGTACAAATGGGCAGAGCAGTGCCAAGACAAAAGCAGCAGATCTCTCTGCAGCGCAGATGGTTACCTCATAGTCAATTTTAAATTTCTGAACCATTCCAAGTTCCATGAACATCCGCAGGGCTGCAGTAATCATGGCATCCACATCCAGCGAGAAGTCATCAAAATGAATGTCATCAATGCCAAGCTCTGACACCAGAGGGATGTTTGCTGCCTGGAAATGCCAAAGGGAAAAGGAAACTTCTGATTCAAAACTTGGGGTTGTTTTTTGTGTCACTCTTACAACCATCCATACATCAGTTCTGACCCGCCAATACATCCCCTGCTTGATTTGAATGCTGAGCAGTAAAGTCTTCATCAGAGAAATATGAACATGTCAAGCTTATGAGCAGAGAAACAGTGGGAAGAAGAACCTGGTGTGAGCAGGAAATACGCTCACCATCCCAAATAGAGCCCATATATAGCATTTAGAGTGTGAGAGCTGACCACTTTACAGCTCCTGCAGTAATGCAATATATTCCAATGCAAATTACAATGCTGTAATGCAAGAAACATCTGGACAGCCAGCAGCTGGGAATTTTAATTGCTACCATTCAGAAACGCAAAGTAAATGTACTGCTCTGCAGAATTTCTTCATCCAATATCTTTACATGCATAAGCATAAAGTGCCCTTTGCTTTATACTGCTTACTACACATTTATAGAGCCAAAAAAACAGAGTAATACAAGAAATCTAGCAGAAATACTTTTCAAAGTAAAACAAAACTTATTTTCAATATGCTGATTATGTAGCAAGCCAATAAACAACAGCAAAAGCCTTACATTTTGCTTTGTCCATGTAACAGCAGACTTTTGTTCTGTTTGTAAGAGTTTTTCATGTACACAAAACCTCAGTTGATTGTGCAGGACTGGCTAATGCATTCAGTTGCGCACACAGACACGTTGTGGCTGGCCCAATGGCAGCACCTGCAGGAGCCAAACGGAGGTGCTGACAACCCTCATGGGCTTGTTTGCCCTTCCTTGTGCCCCTTCAGCATTGCCACTCATCTCCCTGGAGAGGGCAGGTGGAGGAGGCTGCATTTGTTGAAGGAGCATCTGGTCTTGTCTCCCGCAGTGAGAAGGTGATGGGTCAGGTAGAAACATCACGGAGAGGCTGGATCCAGCCCACAGGCCATGAGCTGGACCATGCTGAACTAGATAAAATCGCATGGACTCAGCTGGTGTGGCACATCCAGCTACTCACTTGCATAATTTGTTCATGCAACTGGAAGTTCACCTTCACAGTTACAGCTTCTATGTGATCACCTTATCTGGTGTTTCCTTTTTGAAAACCTGTGTTTTGAAATATTGCATCCTAACTCTAAGTTACTGATATGTAAAATGCTTTTTCTTGCCAAAGGGAAAATGCCATCTCAGTAATTACTTCATGCAGAGATTGAGCTGCTTTAACTATACTGGTGTAAACCTGGCATAAAACAGTATTAACATGGTGGTGTTAAAGTATTTGCTAGCTAGAATAAAAGCCTTTTGCGATCAGTACCCAGTAAGAGCATTCCCATACCACAGAAACTCGTGGTATTATACCAGTGAGGCTAATGGACATAGGAAATATATTAAATCATTAAGTCAAGTGTCATCCCAGGACACAGCTGATCCACCTCTGGAGCATGCAGGCAAAGATGTAAGCTCTGTTAACTGCATACTTACTTTGTCTGCAAGTGTACTTATCTAGGCTGAATCAATTCAGCATCTTTTCATTTTTTTTAATATATATTGAAACATTTGAAATACTTCTAAGATGATCTCAATGGGAGTTCCACCTTAACACCCTTTCAGATCTGGCTGAGAAGCTATATATCTACTTCTGAGGTAAAAAAGAAAGAGAACATGGTTAGGTGTGAAACAGGAATCCTGGCCCAGGGATTATGCTGTCCAGACCTTCAGCAGTCTTACAGTAATTGTGACTTTTTATCATTCAATTATTCTTCAGAGCTTTGCGGGTACTCAAGATGCATGCTAATATTTAATCTATGAATACACTCTTTGCACAATAAATGTGCTCTTCATAGACTGTCCCTCAGGGAAGAAACACGTTTGCCAATCTTGTATGGTCCTTAGAAAGAAGTTTTAATAACAAAGATGCTGAAAGAGAAGGACCTGATTATAAGTAGACCTACTAGAATTTGTTTTATTGAAAGTAGCTTTACGAACTTACTGCTGCATTCTCGTTAACTTTGAAGTGGGCTCTAATTAAATTTTTCACATTTTTTGCCCTCTTAAAAGAAAACAGATATTTTCCTGGCTTTTTACTGGAAGCAAACACTTTTACCAGTCTGTGACAATTCAGGGAGAACACTTGAAGGAGTTGCTCAACTATAATTGTTTTTCCCTTTGTCAAACAGTGGAGAAATAACAATATAACCCAAATCTATTATGAACTGAGCAACAGGATGTTAACAAAGCAAGTCAAAAACAATTTCTTCCTATGTCAGTTTAAAACTTTTAAATATTTATGATGTTTTACATTCCTAAATTTAACAGGAGTGCCATCATCCAAAATAACTGCTGAATTAATAGCCAGAAGATAACATTTGTATAAAAGAACCATTTGCTTTACAACGGCAATAAAGGAAACAACAGAGTTATGAGTGTTGAGCCTAATTTGAATAACGTTAAAAAAATTATATGATGTGGGGCTGCAGCAATATTCTGGCTGCACCTGGCATTGTCTGTCCTCAGCTTCTTATACTAGAAATGCAGCAGCACAGGGTTTATAGGAGAAGATTCATTAAAACTTCATTTTTTTAATTGCAAGGATATAAAAAATATTCATAGTACAGAATATTAAAACATATCCATCCCTGAAATTTTGTTGCACTGCAGGACAAATTCCAGGGATCTCTTAAAATAAACAGTAATAACACTCTCTTCCAAGAAAACAGGCAGGATGAAAACACCATGACAGTAAGAGAAAGGAGCAGACAATTAATATTCAAGTTACAGTGAAATTACTTTTTAAAGCCTCCTCCCCCCATGATTTAAAATCACTTAAAAGGTGTGCTTCCTTTCGAACATTTTAAAGTTCAATTTCCCCTTTCTAGAAGCAATTAAGAACATTATACTCTGAAGTCTTTTCTCCCTGTGGACCAAGCAATTTCAACACTCTTCATCCTTAAAAAAACTTCACATGGCTGTTCTGTGCTTTTATAGTAAATTAAAGCCAGACATAGCTCCTTTTGTCATGTCTCCATACCCCCTGGTACTAAAGCAAAAATTTGTCTTGAAAGGAACCACAAACACCAGTTGGGCTTAATGCATGGAAGAGAACTGGTCTTGCCTAATGAAATACAAACTCAAAAGTTACGAGACTGTGAAACTACCACCACTTGCATGCAGTTTGAGAATAAGGATGTCATGCCCTGAGAATGAGAACATAAGAACAAGATCTGTAGCTACCCCAAATTCAGATGTGCATGGGATGGGATAGGATAGATACAGGAGGGAGGGAAAGTACTTACATACTCAGTTCAGGATTGGAGATAGATTCTCCTTTCCTCACTGCCCTTTGCTATCATGTAAATTGCTTCACAGCCTGCTTAGTACATGTGAACAGCTAGGAGATGAGTGACTAGTTGAGCCTTACTTTACATCTGCCGCCGTGAAAGGGCCATATGTCATTAATGACCGTTTGGGCTGCTGTGGATGAAGAAAGCCTAGAGAAAACTTTAGGAAACTACAGATTCAAAGTTTTATGGGGACTTTGCAAAGCTAAATACTTGAAATAAAAGCTACTATTTGATGCTTATATCTTAGTGCTGCTGAAAACAACAATTTCACACTTTCAGAAATACATATAATACATATGTTGTAAAAAAATAGTTTATATTGTTAGCATGCAACTAGATAACAAAAAGGATAACCATTCATTCTCATCTTTTCTTCTAGGGAGTGTATGTTGATGGGTAAATGTACGCCAGAAAAATGTGGTATAATATGCACACATGTATATACTGAGCATTTTACAACATTCTCACTGTAAAGACTGAAAGAAGCAATTGCAGTCAACACATTGAAAAGGGAAGACTTCTGCTGTTACGCAGCTTATGCTGCCAGCGTAAAAAATGGTCACAGACAAATAACTCCTTATGTAGGGAAAAACTGTATCATGTCATCAAATATGAAACAGCAATTTGGGTATTTAATAATCTGCTATAGCGGAGTTCAGTTATGAGACAATCTGGGTCAGTGGTGGAGAGAGAGAAATTTCAAGGTGGCGATTACATTTTGTCTCATCTTCCCATAATCTTATTTCATCCTTATTTTTTACAAATTGGCACATACTGATAGACAGCTTAAGGAGTTTCTTAAACAAAAGATACTTATAGCTCAAAGGTCTGATTGTAATAACTTAATTCAGCATTACACAATATATGAAAATATTTTTTGATCCCATTTGATACTAAGAACACCAGACAAAAATATCATTCCACAGAGTGACTTAAGCTTAAGGGAAAGCATACTAAACAATTTTGCACTAGTTTCTCTAATAGCATATTTTTCATGATTTTCTATATCCATATTTGATAACGTGATAAAATCAGACGTAAGGAAACTGGTGAGCTCTTTGAAAAGCATTCCTGGTAAGACATGGACTACAATGGAAGTAGTCTAGCTTAACACAGAAAACTGAAATCCTACTTTGCTGAGTCAGCTTAAACTGTCTGCACTTCAGTTTTAAGACCTGTGTGGGTAAGACATTAGTGCTTATTATGTGAGGAAAGCATTTTGAAACCTATTGATAAGTATATTAGTATGGCTTTGTTAAAAAAATATTAGCACATTTTACTGTCTGGTATGCTCAGCTTCTTCCCCATGCACTATCAGGACTATTCTGTAACAATAACTTCCACTACTGAACATAGACCACATTTATATGCCCTATGGACAATGACAAGTGAATGGTTAGCAAGGTTCCCTAATCAGAAAATACTGCCAAAAAAAAGTAACAAGAAACTCAAATATATAACACATACAAAGATATTCCATGAAATACATGTTCCGATGCAGCAGAAAACTGGCAAAACAATATAGTATGCCTCCTAACTCCCAGGGGCACTGTCTGAGTCAGGAGAACACATAATATTTCAATAGCAGGTCAGGATCTGACCTCATTTGTACTCTATAGTGAAAGGAGATTCAGACAACATTACATACAAAAAAAAATAAGACCACCCTTCCAAGTATCTCTTCACTCACGGCCTCTGTTAGAATATTAGGAACTGAAAAAGCTTCAAGACTGATCATTGAAAACTGCATGGAAAGCATCAAAATGGGGGATATTTAAATGCGATGACTTTTTTATCTCTCAGTTAATGCTCTATGAAGCCACTTTGGAGACAGTATTTTCTGATGGCAAACATTTTTACTTCTAAAGGGCTCTTTTCCTGAAAAAAGGCCCCTAAAATTTTTGCTTATACTTGTAGCCTTAAATCTTAAAATAACAATAATGTATGTGCCTTTAACATAGTAGAATAAACAAAATGTTCTAACTTACTAACATGCAGATTGAAAGGAATGTTCAGCTGCTGGGGGAAGGAACATCATGGGACTGATAACTAAGGAGAGAATAAATTAGACCAAGGATGCCAGCCTTCAAGATAGCAGAACAGTGCCCAGCATGGAGCAAGACTGGGTCAGAACAGAAGCAAGGACATACCAACTACTAACTGCAAGTGCGCTCAAGCACTCAGGTCATTCAGTAAACACAGTGAGGAAGACTACTGATGTTCACCAAAGACCTCCACTCAGCAAGAAAGCACATGCGTAATTAGGATGCTTAAACTATAATTAGTTCATGGAAAATCTATGAATATGCATGAGCATGCTAAATATATAGCTGCTGTCAGCAAGTATTGGGTATGCTCACCTTTGTGAAATTATTTTTATGTGTGCCCAGCACTGCAATAAATAATGCTGCTTTCTAAAACTCCAAGACTCAATTTAAGTCTTAGAGGGTTTCTGTAACCAACTTCTACAGTAACACAGGCAATTTTTAAAACATATCTTTATAGTCAGTTATTATCAGTAGTGGACAAATTTTGCACTTCATAGCCACGGAAGACCAAAGCCCGTTATGTTCCAATTTGACACATTTCTTCCTCTAAAAGGGAAAGAATCAAAAAGGTCAGCTCAGGGATGTTTTAATGCTCAGAGTAACCCGGCTCTTAAGGGCCTCCAACTGTCTCTGCAGACTGTGGATAGCATCTCTCTGCCCTTCACAATGCTGAGTTAGCACCTCTTTTCCAATGACCAACCATGGGATCATGCCATTTAAAGGGAATTTTATAATATTTACAGTAAAGGGGAATGGGTGTGGTAGAGACTTAACGTGTGCACACATATTCTCATCTGGATTTTGGTTCTCTTGACTTTTTAATGTGACTATCGCAGTAGCACTGCTGCTGCCTTCAGAAATTAAGTCAAGAATTAGGGAATCATTTAGGTTGGAACAAAGCTCTTGAGACATGTCAGTCCAAGGCCCTCACTCAAGCAAGGCCAAGACTTTACTCTCATTTATTTGTCCTCCAACAACTTTCAGCGGTTCCAGTTCTCTGAATGAGGTCGCTGTATGAAGGGATACTCTAACAACCACAGCTGGAGACTGCAATGAGAAAGTAGTGGGGCTGTGGATTCGTCTGAAAGCAGCTGGACAAAAACATGACATAAGGAGACCTCACACTGCCATGTAAACACACTTTGCCACTGTCAGATCTACCAGACTCCCTGTTTCTCAGTGCCAGGGTCTGTGAATATTTTATCCATCAACTGTTCAGATGCAAAAAACATCAATAGTCCCTGGAACAGGATTTATGTATTTTAAAAGTCTTCAGAGTAATCCAGCAGATAGGCAGAGAGCTGCAATAGTAAAATACAATGCCTAAACTCTGCCCAAAGTCCCACAGCAAGTGTCTAAGCCTACTTTGTTGGAAAAGGTCATTAATTTCTTTAGTTAAAGCTTTATGTCTCTAAGATGAGAATAATGCTGCTTTTACATCCAGCTTCAAAATCTGCAGCTGAAGCACGTATATATGGTGCACACTGCTTCATCTGCAACCAGCAAATTAACAGTGTACTGTGTAATTTAGACATGAAATGTGGAACAAAGAGAGCTGCATTTAGTCTTGTTTCAAAATGTTATATTTGGTTTGAACATTTACCAAACATAGCTACTGCTTAGTGTGAATACTGGTATTTGCTTAATTAAAGGAGAAACTTCATGACGTTAAGAAAGCTATTTATTCTGCTTTTTCTATTAAAACAAGACAAGTAGACATTAAGCTGTATATCATTATCAAATATAGCATTCAGAATTTTTTTTTGATCATGCTTAGGACAGAAATATGGTATTTACTTTCTGCTTTCGGTACGAGGCTATATATGCCTGAGTAAAGGGGGTTTCCTTATAATTTTGTAAGACTTAAGGAAGACATGGCATTACAGTATTACGCATGCTATTTGCAAAGATAAGCCCAGAATTATAGCTAAAAAGCTGGAAATATTTTGGATGTTTCTGATCAGTCAATCAGTTCTATGTGGATGTGCCGCTTCCTGAAATTGGGACCCATCAAAAGGAATAATAAATTTCAGAGATAAAATTATTGCATTCAAAATTTTGTTGCAAACTGTATTAAAAAGGACACAAAATACATTAATAATGTTGCTAAAACCAATTCTTAATGTTAGAGTTGTTCCCTAGTACATAGAAACAAAATATATGGCAGCCCATAAAAAGAACAAGAAATTTTGATTTTAAAAGAACAGAGACATAAAATAAAAACAATTAATGGTCTGAGAATCTATTATTCTTTAGGCCAAAGTCCATAACCAAAGAAGCCTAGGACTGGAGTTTTACAGGGCATGCACATTCGACACAATGATCTCCCGAGGCGCGCAGGGGAGTGTTCACGTCCTCTTGGCTTATGGTGATTAGGAAATAACCAGTGTGTCACATACTACAGGCTAGCAACTGTCGACTTTTTATGACCATTGGTACAGATGAGAAGCTCATACAAAAGGGTCTATTCAGTCTCTGTCCCAGAATTTTAAATAAATACAAGCAGCAAACCTAGGGCAAGCATTTCTCCGTGATACAAAAGTGTCAGGCATGCAAGCTGCCATTTCCCACAACAGCCTTACTTAGTTTTGGTAGGCAGAAAGTCAGATTTGTTGCTCCCATGAACAGCAGAATGGGTAATGCCTATAAATTTGGAAGGATGAGGGAAAAGGAGTACACGGGAGCCTTTTCCTCAAGAAGACTCTCTAGGAAGGGGAGGGAAGACTAACTGCTTCCCCAAAGACTCAGAAGAGTAATAACCTGGTTAAGGGTGGAAGGAACAGAGGACATGAAGGCACAGGGTGAAACTGGCTTTTTTTGGTGGTAAACAGCTTAAGTTATGTCCTGTTGGACACATGATGTGAAAGAGCATGAAAGAGAGGAAAAAGTGAAGATGCTGCCAAGAAGAGACATTACAAAAAAAACCAAAAAAAGAGCCAACAAACTCTCAAAGCCCCACCAGTGCCACAGTGGCATATAACAGTGCTTTTTCCTATCCCAGTGTACACCAGCAGCACTCACTGCACCCAAGCTCTGTAGGACCATAGGGCATGTACAGCCATGGGGCACCATGGTGGTGCTACAGGAGTGCACAGACAGCAATGGCAACTCTGCTGGCCACCAAAACTTTCTTTCTGAGCACCTGCAACAAATCAAGCTGGGAATACAGTGACCGGAGGTGACAGTTATGCAAATATATGAGTGGGCTACTGCTCCACTGGGGGGAAAGTCCTATTTTAGATCTGCGAGAGTGACAGCTATAGCGCAGCACTGTCAGGGAGACAATATAATATTAAAACCACCTTCAAAATTACAATGTACATTTACAGAAAAGCTAGAGAACATTACAGTGATTATCCTTAAAACATGTTTTATCTTTGTCTTTTTCTCCTTTGTTTTCATTAAGCTCTGATTGCAGGTTTAAAATAAATCTACTAATACTATTCTGAATTCATAAATCACTCCCTAGGAGCAATCATACTGCCCAAAAGTGCATTCTCAAGAAAAACAGAGCTTCATCTTGCTACAGTTTAGGAAGCCAAAAGGGTTATCCTATGCAAGGCAGAGCAGACTGTGAGCACAGAGCAAAGCACTTCTCCCCACTGCAGAATGTACATCCTCCACAGCACCTTTCATCCCACAGAGCACACAAAGCCTAAGCACCCAACCCACAGAGCTGCACAACTCACAGCCTAATCACCTGTATTTTCTGACAAAAGATAAAACTTATAGATCCCCCTCTTTCAACAAAAACAAATGTTAGGCACTCAAATCTTCTATTTATTTAGCTCTTTACATACTACCTACATCTTGCTAGCTTTATACGTTTTCTTCAAACAATAGCTGCTTTCATTTATTGTTATTTTGAAGTGAAAAGCTGCAACATAGCCATAAATACTTTTCTTGTCATTTTAAAGTTTCTTAATAGCTTAGAATACACATTAACTGGTCTCTGAAAATACTCTTATGATATTTAACTTATAACTGTTCCTTCTCTCCTGGATGCCTTGCATCTGCCAAATCAATGTTTTGAGTAGAACATCTGATCCTATGCTTAGACAGTGATGCAGAGGGGCTGCAGCATCAGCTGAAGAAGTATGAATCTCAGTGGTCTCTCTGTGACTCCATGTTAGGGATGCTGAGGATTGCCCATGCCTGGCACAAAGCTGTGGGGTGCACAAATACCTCGGTCACCATGAACTCAGAGAGGCAGCCAACGTGCAGACAAGTGAGAAATGAGCCAAGCAGGGTGCTGGATGTGGGACACTGATGGGACTCATTGCTGTGCCACACAGCACCCAGCTCACCAGTGTCTTCCCTGGGTTGCTACCATGCGATATCTGGGTTGGGCACTACCCACTGACCAGGTCATGCCACAACTTGCCATGGTTTTGCTATTGGTCCAATTACGCCACTTGTAACCTTTCCTTGCCAACAGCCACAGCAACAGGTCTCTTTCAGAGAAAGTGCCGCCAAAACAAGGAGATACCTGGAGTCAGTTTAACAGTAGAATTTAGGAAGGCCATAAATAGAAACATCTTTTTGTTGTTTTGGGGTGGGGTTCTTTTTTGTGTGTGCCAATAGGCCTGTGGTATGCCTGGGAGAAAACACACACTGTTGCATGGCAGCACAGAAAGCAAGGTCAGTTGAGTTACATTTAAGGAACACTGAACAGAATGCTCCATGAGCAGGGGGATCACAAAGGTGCTGGGAAACGCTGAGCTCTAATGTTCTCAGCTTTTCTGAGTGTTCAGAGCTGTGTGTAGCTTATTGCAAAGCACAAGCATGCTTCACAGAAATGAACTCATAAAATATTCAGTTTCCTGGGTTTGCCTGGACTACAAGCTGCACATTTTCTATACCGTTGCAGAAAGAAAGAGAATTGATAAACTCCATTTCTTTTACATTTGAATTGTTTACACTTTAAATTTGGAAGACTGAAAATGCAGAACTGGAGAACTACTGACAGGATTTATCTGTTAGAAATTACATTTACTCTGCCTGGGATTTTGCCTAGGCTAAAGGAGACTTTTGAGGCTGAAACAATAGATGAATCCCTCCCCCGATCAGACAACAAAACAGCATAATAAATAACCTGTAGAACATTGTAATCACAAATATTTTTTTATATACACTAGATACAATTTTGGTTGGATGACACAGGCCCATATGCGCCATATGTGAACTGACCTAGAAACCAAGTGTGCATCCATGCAATTCTTTCCTTCAAATAATCCCATAGTCTGAGTTAATAGTGCACAGAAACGTGGTCCGTCGCACTCCTGTGTGGGAACAGGTCTCAGCACAGCCCCTTTCTTACCAGCTGATGGAAGAATGCAAAAAACCCCCAAAACTCGCTAGATCCGAGACTGTGGATGTAACATGGCTGAACCCATGAAGGTATTTCTCCCAAGGCTCTTGGGTGACTCACTCAAGCAGGGCACATGGTTGCACTGCTAATATATTCTACTACATGCACACACACAAGCGTTACGATGGTGTGAAATTGCCCTGGTATTACCTATTTCAGGATTTTTCACGGCTTAGCAGAAATGCTGCTAGGCGACCGGCCTTAAAGTGGAGCAAGGATGGCACCTAGTGGCCAAACAGATTCATCTCAGAAAAACATTTCTCATATTTCCCATTCTATAATTTGGGGAGTTTTAATTATGAAAAGGTTCTAGCTCTAATATTAAACTCCTTGCCAATGTCAAAAGTCTGTAAAGGACACTTCCTTCTTCCTTTGGGGGACATTTACGTTTCCTTTTGTAAAATATTTTGTAAAAAACACCCCACAAACCTACCTATAGAAACACTGCTATTAATAATTTTCAATCAATGCCAGTAAACATTTATGACAACCAACTGTTTACAGCCAGAACACTGTAAAGAGGCAGAATTAATCAAAGAGAAGTATTTTTTTTTCCCCTTCTGTAAGGTATAAACTAGGGAAAACCATATTTTCTTTCCCTGGTTTTAAAAAATCAGTACAACTACAAAGGAACTTGTTTAATTTTAAAATTAAAATTGATATGTCAATTATAGATAATTTGATAGAAAAAATATATCAAAAAAAAGCTTGTTAAAAAAACCCAACCAACCAACCAAACAAAAAACCTAAAGCTTGATATTTTTTAAGCAGAAAATTCCTGGTTACAGCTGTTAGCCTGCTGGGGCTACAAAAGGAATCCAAGCAAAGACAAAGAATAATTGAATAATTTAAAATGTGAAATATTATGCCATTCTTTTTGATTTCTTTGAAGATTTCTTTCTTCCGTGTGTTAGAGTACAGAGGTCTTACTGGGCCATGCAGGTCTCAGAAGAGCAAGCTGTCACATATAGGGCTAATCCCAGGGATTTCCACCACCTGTGTGGGGAATAATTTGCTCCTTACTAATGGCAAAAGAGCCATGATAAACCCACAGTGAAGAATTCTTAGAGGTCTATCATTCACTGAAGTAGCCCAATTTTTTAAGTTATTCTGGTCAAATCTAAGCATACAAATCTTTGCTAGGTAGACTTTTCTTCCTCTTCAGAAACCTTTCCAAACATAAATTCCCAAGTCTGTCACTAACCGAAACAAACTATCATTTGTCAAGCGTCAATTCCTTTTTTATATCATTCATCAGATATTCCTCAGGCTTGCATGACATTTTAAATGTATTCTACGCCTTATCACTTTTTGCATGGTCGTTGGCTAAACAGTGTAGCAATGTTGAACTGTATTTACTCTTCAGTGTTTTCCAGCTGATTCTTGTGGAGTGCGATGACTGATCAGATTGAAAGACAGACAACAGGTCTGTTGGATAATAAATCATTTTACCTTCACTTGTGAGCAGTGCTCTGTCCCCAACAATTGCTATTTCCATTTTCTTTTTCTAAGCATTTTCCCAAACTACTTGTGGTTTTGGAAGTAAAAACAGATGGAAAAAATACAAAACTTCCTGTGTAAATAACAAAACCCAGTATTTGAGAGGAGCAGAGAAGCAGCACGCTTTTTAAAGTATGGGTAAATTAATAACCATAATTGTTTTCTTACTCCTCTGCTGAAAATTTCTGTTGTTGAAGTACCACTGTATTAGTGTGCATAATTATGACGAAATTGAATAACAGCCACTATTAAAAGCAACAACTCACTAATGTTTAAAGCTACTTAGACTGTTGTTTTAGTGCTACAAAAGAAAATTAAATATATGAGAAATTCTTAAAATTTAAATCTATTTTAGCTTCACAGAAGAAGGATTTTTTGAAAAAAGTCATACAAACGCCAGTTTTGACCATGCATGTGATTTCAATTTTCTGTTATTTTCAGTGCTTGAAGTTTATTACATGTTAAGGTATTTAAGAAGGAGATTTAAGCTCTGGTCTAGCTATGAAGTAGCTGATCTTAGAAGTAGTCATTTATTATTTAACATTTCTAGTTACTGTGTGTCTTTGTTCTGCAGTCAGAATGTCAGTGTTGATTTTTACTTTTTTTAAATCTGAACCCTTAAACTCCCTTCTTTATAGCTTGGAGTGTAACTGTACTCAGAAATTCTTCTGTTATAGCATAAACACTGAAGAACAAATATATTTTGCTTTTCCATATTAAAAAAAAATCCATAGGAAATTAATTATTGACATTCACATCATGCTCTTGCTCTGATGTAACCCACAGAACAGAATCTATTCCTTGCTAAATTAAGACTACCCGTTTAAAACATTAATTTACTGACCTGTGCTAAACTCAAGAATAAAGAGAAAAAAAATGTCTGAGCATGGATATATGATTAAACTGTGGGCTTTATCTATTTTCCAGGCCTTACCTTTCTTTCTTTTGCCTTAACTCTCACAAATCACATAGAGATCTTCAAGAGAAAAATTTTTTTTTGAAACAAGATTTACTTATCTCCTACACTACAAAATAAATTGGTTTCATGCAGCCTTATCATACAAATGCAACACAGCTGCATCATACAAATCTTCTGGAGTCAGAAAGCAGAAATGTTGGAATCTTTCATAGAGATGTTTTAATGTTTGTATCCCCTCTTTGTAGATGGGAAATCAAATCACAAAGAAGCGCCCTGCCCTACCCAGATGATATGACAAGATGAAGGCAAGGAACTTGTCTAGTTAGACTACAGTGGGTACACGAGGTGGATGTATTCCTCATGATTGCTACAGCCTTCCTTTACCCCACTGTAGACAACAAAGAGAGCTGGCCTCTTCAGAGAGCTTCTCAGTGCCTGAGCCTCACCAGATTAAATCACTCATTGCAAACTCTCCTTCCACCACATCCTGGAAGATTCATATTTCATCTTCCTGGAGGGAAGGGAACATTTTACTCTGGGAGCTCTATATTTTCACCTGGAAATAATGAACATAGTAATTTTAGAAATACAAGAGGAATTCTTTCAGTGACCTTTTGCAGCAATTTAATCTCATCTTGATCAACTATGAAGACAGTAAATTCAAATGCTGAAATTTAAATAAAACTGAACATTTACGTTTTTTGAAAGCAAATTCAGAATTCCCATTAGCTTTTTCTATTAACTATCGCTGGAATTAGGGTAGGCACTTTAATATGACACTAGCCTAGTATGACATCTCCAGAAGTAAGTCATGAACAGGTGCTTCTCATGCCTCTGAAACACTGAAGTCATCCCACTTTATGACAAAATGACTCATGGAAGAAATTAAAGCAAAAACTCTCACTTCTTCCATGAACTTTCATATTGCTCTTTTATATGCCTTATTCTCAATAAAACCTATCACACTGGAACAGGTTTCATGACAGTCATAATAACTCTATGAGGAGGGCTATTGTATTGGAAGTGCACCTGAGAATCACAGGTCCCAGCACTGAGACAAGGAGCTGAAAAATAGCTTAGCAGGACTATTTGGAAATGCTTCTAGGGGCAGGTAGTTGAGAAAGGAAAAGAAACAGCTCATAATAAAGCAAACAATTCAGCAAACTCAGGAGTTTTCATCAAACCCTGCTATCTGCAATTTCTGAGATTTATGACAGCAATGATCAAGTCACATTTTTCTTCATTTTAAGCAGGAAAGGCAGGGCTGCTCTTCGGGCTTATAAATTTGATGCAAAGAATGTAGTTTCCTATTTTTCCCAAGCAGTGCTGTTGGAAGACACTGATTAATAAAGCAAGAATAGTTCTATTGTGCAAGACTAAAGGTCCTTCTAAGCCCTGAACCTTAGTTTTGAGAGTGACCAAGAGCAAGGAAGACTATATGAACTGAGAAAACATACCTCCTTGCTGCACTTGGGTACAGCAAGCTGCTACATCAAAGATTTCCTAAGGTAGAGATTACTGTCTTCAAACAACAGTCCTCATTGGCTTGCTCCTTCTGTTAATTCACCATTTTAAACTCATTAAGTTCTAAGGTGGTAGGCCGCATAGTTTAGCTACATATTTGCTGAAGAGGAATCTTTAGTCAGATTTAAATATGTACTCTGCTAATTTCATTTCATGACTCTAAACTTAAACATCATATAAGAAAAGACTGTGAACAATCTTTCCCTACTCATCTCCATGCCATTCCTTCTTCACTGAAATTACAAAAAAAATTTTAGTTTTATATATCTTTGAACTACAGAGCCCTAGCCTGATGTCAACAGATGACAGCCTTGCACTTCAGAAACTAGCATAAACCTCACAGTATTTTATTTCTAATCATTATTTATTATTTCTAATAATTTCCAATGTGTGCCCCTGACTTCTTGTTTCCATGACAACAGAAGACATAGGCACATGTAAGAGTGTATGAAATAAAGTAACACAATAAAGACCTCAGTTTCATAAATTATGAAACACTGCTTTAGGTCTTATGTGGACAGTGCACATGGAAAAGCAGAGCAAATAAACTGGTTTACATCTTGTGAACATGTGCATTTCTCTAAAGGGAACACAGCTCAATATTAACACTTTAGCCCTGTTTACCCTCGAGGTTTCTCCAAATTTTCCCATTGTTTCTACTTTCAGTGGAACTTGAGCAACCTGAATAGCACTGTGGAAAAGCTCAGCAAAGACCCTCCTGCGACTGCCAAAGAGGTGTCCAGGAGTCTGTGACTCACCATGGAGGACAATCTGAAAAATCCTTAAGCACATGAATAACTTCATGCAGTTACATAGAACTGTAGAACTCTAAAGACCTGTACATGTTTCACCGTATGTATGTCGGGGACCATGGCTTTCAATACTGGCTGGCGTGTGATTTAGGTGCCTTCGGTCCTGGGTAAACCCATGTTACCAGAGAGATCAAAACAGCAGTGTCATCAATGCATAAAAACATCGTCTTCTAGCTGCATTTATTTAAATGGAAATATTCCATAAGTGGTCTAAACCAGCTTGCCTTTCTGAAATTTAATTACTGAGGAAGACTATAATGTAATTACTATAAACCACTACAAATTATTTGATTACCAGAATATAAAGTAACAAAAATAGTTCTAAATTGAAAGAGGTCATCACAACTAAGAATGACATAGCCTAGGAATGCTCTCCCAATCTTTACAGAGATTGGAGATAAAATTAATATATAAAATTCAATTTTTCATTGTGCTGCCTACCCTTATGCATTTAAAAGTGGGTATAAAATTGTAACAGCAGAAAACATGAATTACAAATTCATTTTATATCATACACGTAACTCACTCCCAGCATCAAATACACTTAGATCCACCATCTTTCATGGACTCAGCTATTTACACTGACATATACAGCAGCAGTCCTAAAAGTTGTTTCCTTTTTTGGTTCAACTCTTTCCATCATTATTTATTATAAATGCCTGAGTTTTTAAGAGACACACAAAAGCCTCCCTATATTGGGGTAGCTCTTAACTAGCCATACCTCAGGCTATGGAATTGAGAAATAGAGGAATTGTTATTCACACTATGTTTTGAATCAAAGATTCTGTAAACCAGGTGATGCATTATTTTCTGTTGTGTGGCTCTCTCGTGTGCTGTTTGACCTAAAAAAAGGGGATCTCTCACAGGGCTATAAATAATGCATCACAGTCATTAAATATTGATCTGCCTTATACCATTCACAGCTGCACAATTACGTTAGCTTTTAAAAATAGCTTCTTTAGGACAGTGTTTACATATTCTTTTTGGAAACTATGTTAGTTAAATTTAAAGGTGATGTGTTTGTGGGACAGCTTGATAAGTCACAGGACTTGCTCATTACTGTCTCAGAAGTCTGTAACTCTTGCTATAAATATCCTGTCCTGGACACGATTCTGCATTCTTTACTCGTGAATCTTGGCTTTCTATATTTGCCTAAAAGACAACTATTTTTAGGCTTGCAGAGCTTGCACTTCTATGAGAAGAAACACGGCACTACAGGACGATGCTATAGGATAGCATCAATCTTGGATTAATCAGACTTCAGTAGCCTTACGTTTTTCTATTCCAATAATCAAAGACTTGTATCTAAACACTTGTGCTAATACACAATGGAAATAATGGAGTTGTCATTTATGTCAAAAATACAAGAAAGACTGTGTTGCCACAGTTTTTAAAATCATACCTATTTCTAACTTAAAAAATCCCCCACAACTGAATATTGATATGTGTATGATTCATTGGTGTATTACTTCAGCTTATCTTGCTAAAACTGAGTTTGAATTTAGTGTAGTTACATAGATGCAAGGGAGAAGCATTGTGATAAATCAGGCTCAAGGCTTCAGGGAGACATTCTCAGGTAAGAAAGAAATCATAGAATCATAGAATAGTTAGGGTTGGAAAGGACCTTCAGATCATCTGATTCCAACTCCCTTGCCAGGGGCAGGGACACCTCCCACTAAACCATGCCACCCAAGGCTATGTCCAGCCTGGCCTTGAACACTGCCAGCGACGGAGCATTCACAACTTCCCTGGGCAACCCATTCCAGTGCCTCACCACCCTTACAGT
>JASSUY010034204.1:0-24492 GCA_032466535.1 Forpus xanthops
GAGAAGCATCTGTGTTGACATGACTGCATTTCAGTTTGATGGAGGTGCATGCAAGTCTGAAACAAGCATTGCCTTAAACAGTAGAATTCAACTAGTAAGGTTTTCTAGGGGGTTGTGCCTTGAGGTCTATGGATCATCTTATGTCTGTTTAGGTGAGACCTCACACTGTAACTGCATTTAGTCAGACATGCATAAAATCTCTCCTTTAGCTGGCTTCTTAACTTCCATGAGTATTTTTGAGGTTTGATTTGTTTGTTTTAACCTCTGTTATACTGAAGAGCAAACAGAGAGTATGTTTGCATCAGTTTGGCTTTTTTGAAGCAGACTCAAATTAGAATCTTTTTGAACGCTTACTTAACTGCTTGGTAAATACTAAGGGTTTTCATGAAACCAAATGAGTTTGTTCTGTATTGTCATGCATTGTTTATAGTGGAGGATTTAGAAAATGTTCTTAGTTCTTTCATCAGCCAATTTTCACATCAATCTCAACACATTAGGTAACATAGAAGGCCAGTGAAGACTAGATTGAATATTGTTTCATGAGTCACCCCTTCATTTTCTTTCCAAATGCTTAGCTCTTAATTTCTTTCTGTTATTGTTTATGTGGTCTTGCCTTTGCAAAAGCAGAAATGGTCTTGCTCGTATGGTCTTACTGAAATAAGCCTGTTCATCCATTTTTCCTCTCAATTTTACTTTATTCTTTAAATTGGAAATTGGGAATAAGTAGTTAGGAAACAAAACCAGTAGTTCCAGATATTGCAAATAGCAAATTACAGCACGCCTCTGGAGGCTTCATTACTTTTATAGAATATTAATAAATTCCATTCTATGTTCTTCAATATTCTTCGCTTAAATATTAGAATATAGACTTAAAGCCACTGCCACGAAGTTAATACCTTGTTTAAATTTAAAGCAAAATGTGTAAAAGCAATATGATTTTTTTACATTATGTTTATTTTCAAAAGTGAATACTTACTTGGCTCACAGTGTTTTTGGAATCCAGTCAGGGGCAGCATGCTTGTAAGATTTAGGAATATGAAAATACAGGTGCACAGAAGGGAAAAGTAACTTGGCTACTTTTGTTGAATAGATTTAAATATTGCTTGGAATTTCATTTACCTCATATGACATGTGTTCTTTCATTTTGAAGCTTTTTAGATATATGAGAAGGAAAGCTTGCATCTGCAGTGTTTGAATGAACTAATTTAAATTAAATTACGACTGGATAATGGTGTGGGTGGGTTTCTATTCTGTAGCATTTTGAATGGTATGGTGAGCATAGACAATAAGGCTTCCTTAAACTTTTTGTGAAAGTGCCTGGGTATTTTCCAGCTTTTGTGGCCAGGTGATCTCTAAGAATATGGAAATTAAGTCATCATTAGAGAGCAACAGTGAAAAAAGTTGTGGAGGATGCTGAAGCTGTTTCATTCTGTCTTTTTGCTACAAACAGGCCTCTCTAATTTGACTGAATTGTGGAGGTCATTATGCTTTGTTCTTAGTGGTTATCCATCGGGTAATATTCAACAAAGAGCTTGAGCATACCTGAAGCTGCAGTGTACAAATGCACCTCCTGGTTCCTGGAGAGAGATGCAGAATGTTATTCTACGTGTCAGGTTTCAAATCTGTACTCCTAACTCATGGGGCAGTATAGATGCTCTGTGATTCTGCAAAAAGATTTATTGAGTGAGAGAAAGGAGGAGTGTGGTTTTAAAGGCTAGTAGTTAGAGGAGTCATCTAGGGAATGGGAAACAGGTTACAATTTCTGTAATTCCACTAAGTTATTCGTACCTTTATTATATCTAAGATCATAGCCTTTATAAGCTGTACTTGAGGCTGTACTTTGTGACTATTCAGGAAGTGAAGCTAGTAGAGAGTGCCTCATCACTTTCTTAGTGCAGTTCTGTTTAAAGAACATACCAGTTTGTGCTGGTACCTGCATCCATTTCTGCACCTGGGGTTTTGGATTTAAAGTATTAAATATTTTGAGTCAGAGCACATCTCCCTAACCTTCAAAAGACAGCAGAATTGCTTAAGAAATTCCTTTAGCATAGTTGTACTGGGGTAGCATCCTTGGCCATTGGAACTTATTCTACTCCTCCATTTCAGGAATATTTCCCTGCAGAAGTGATGGAGTTATATAGATACATTTCTGAAAATATGCAGAAATAAGAAAAAGCTCGGTTTGCTGCCTCTAGTAGAAAAGATACTGTTCAGTAATTGCATCTATTTGCCCTTCAGTGTCTTAGATGCACACTGCCATTAAAATTACTGCTTAACATTGGGTATGTATGTGGTCTTTCTTTGTGTGGGTAGTTCCCTGCAGGAAGTTGGATGAACTACTTTTTTTGCAAAACACTTGAGGGTAGTAGTTGGTCACAACCACTGTGGATTCGTTCTGCATGGGGCAAATACAGCTTTTCAGTTCCCTGTACTATTTGGCCTTGCAGTATATTTTTAGTTTTATTTTGTTCATTTCTCTAATCTAAACTGTGATAGAATGAAGTTTGTGATTTGGCAAATATACACGTCAGGAGAGTAAGTTGTCAACAATAATTTTTATTTGCTCTATTAGGAAATTTTATTTTATCTGATAGTGATGATGCTTACTTAAAACTGTCAGTTTTAATTCACTTCTGCAATTCAATAACTCTTTTAAGAAAGGAGCTTGCCTTCTTAGTCTTTCTGACTGGGACAAGCAAGCATCAAAGCAAGATGATTTTAAAAATGTAAGTGGTATTTCAGAGGCAAATAAGAGCAAGCTTTGTCATCTTCTGAAACATGTGCCAGCTTTGGTCAGTGTGGTGGGAAGCACCAGCTGTCAAGTCTGGTTGGGTAACTTAGCTTAGCATTGTTCTGGTTTAGTTATGCTAGCTCAGGTTTTGAGGTAACTTGCATACCTAAAACTCAGCATAAGGGCAGATTATCTGCCATCAAAGGTTCACTTATGTGTTCCTTGGTAATGAGAGAAAGAAAGGGGATGCTGCTGCTATGAACTGCCACAGGAAAAAACCTTCCCCTCCTTTACCCTTTTAGTGATTACATGCATGTTGAAAAAGGGCTGGGTTTATGTGTCTTTGTGTTGTGACCTTTGCTCATTGGAGCTCCTGTATTTTTTTTATGCCATTTAATAAAGATATTCATTTGGAAACTTGTGGTATCATTACTGATTTATAAATCATATTGTAATTACATGTGAAGGTCATTACCTGGTGAGCATTGTGCAGTATTGGAAGACAGGGACTCCTAGTTGAAGTTTTGACACAATCTTTTTGTGGTGTGATAAGAGAAAACTTTTCTGAGGAAAGGATCCCTTGAGATTTTCCATTATAATTTTCTTTAGATTGGATATAAGGAAGAAATTCTTTACTGTAAGGGTGGTGAGACACTGGAGTGGGTTGCTCAGGGAAGTTGTGAATCTTCCATCCCTGGCAGCGCTCAAGGCCAGGTTGAACAGAGCCTTCGGTGACATGGTTTAGTGTGAGTTGTCCCTGCCCATGTGAGGGGAGTTGGAACTAGATGATCTTAAGGTCCTTTCCTACCCTAACTGTTCTATGATTGCATAATGAAAGGATCAGGTACTAAGAGCTTGTTTTGTTTACTGATGCTCATTTGTATATTAACACCTGGTAATTGCGTAGATTTCTTTTCTATACTTTTTAAAATACTCTACCATCACTGTTGTGTATGTAGTATGGAAGGTGCAGTGGGCGTGTTGCTGTTGATAAGGCAGTACTCAGGCTGCTGTTCTTATGTTTTTTGGTTTTTTTTTTTAATTTCACTTTAAACAGTATTGTCTACGCCTAAGTACAGTTTTTGCAGCGGCTAGAGTGCTGGTGACAGACAGAGAGGACATTTACCGTGAGGAACCATTAACCCGTTACCATTTGCATTGCGAGCAGTAGTGACAGACTTGGCAGGTGATGGTGGTGGAGAGAGCAGAGGTCTAATGAAAGAACAGCCATTGGTCTACCTCTCTAACCTGGGGAGGGGGATGATCTTGAAGTAGGCAACTGCTATTTAAAGAACGGGGTAATTAGTAGTCTTGTCAGTCTGCAAATTAGCATTTTGAATCGCTTTCACTAAAAAATGCAAACTGCCTTTATTATTTCTGTCTTTCAAAAAGCACATAATTGAAAACTATTTTGTTATCTGAGATGCCTCTTTGAATTGCCTTCAAAAATGAGATTTTTTTTTTTTTTTCCATCAGAGTGAATGGATTTAGTAGTTCACTGAATGGCAATACGTTAAGATTTGGTTTGTGCCTTGTATAGCCCCACCTTGTCTGAGGTTTGAAAAGGTAGAATGGCCTCACTCCACTTTGTTTCTTGTACAGAGTAGCAAAACCAACCTAACTCATCATCTCCACATGGATCTTACAATGAATATTAATTAGGTTATGAATATTGCATGATAGCTCTGTAATCTTTCAAATTTTTTTTTTATTCTTCAGCTGACTCATACTGGGTTCCTTTTCTGCATTCCCTTTTTTCAAGTGGTATTTGTCCTCTAATGGGCTGACTTACTTCTATAACCTGAAAGCCACTAATTGGTCATCATCAATGAAGTAATACGCCTAAAATTTGGAAGCAAGAATGTGACCATTTTTAGATGTTTGAACATGATCTCACCCTAATGTGTTGTGGGGTTTTTGGAGTTGTGTTCCACTGTGTGCCCCTGCTCCCAATTTGTTTAAATACTTATTTAATCTCTCTTTACTCGGTTTCTGATTTAGGGGGGAAACACTAAAGTAGTTGTGAGCACAGTGTCCTGGTATTTTTGGAGAGGAGGAGGGAAGGTGTGAAAGCATAGAATGTGGTCCTCTTTCTGGTAGATACTGCTGGTTTGGAAGTTTCTGATCTAGCTGCTGAGGATAAGAGGATCCCAAATGGGGAGGAGGGAGGGAGGAGAAAGTCTAAGACCTTTTACTGGAGGTAAGTAGCCAGCCTTTAGATAATAACAAAAAGCTTGACAGCTGTTTTTTTAAAGCAACTCAGAGAGTAAAAACACTTTAAGAAAGTTGTGAGCACATCACTATTACTTTCAATTGCAAAGTTTAGCAAACTTTGAATTTCATTCCATTATTTATTTAGTGTTAATAGTTAGTAAAAAAACAATGCAACAAAAAGCTTATATAACATGCTTCATGTTTCTGCTTGTTTTATTTCTAGCATATTATCAAGTTTCACCGTGCCTCAAAAGCAAATAAAAAGCCCATGCAGTTGCCAAGATCTATGGTTAAATCCCTGCTCTACCAGATCCTCGATGGAATCCATTACCTCCATGCAAACTGGGTGCTTCACAGAGATCTGGTAAGCTTCACATATATTACCTGGTTAAGAAAGTTTCACGTGCGTATCGTTGGGTAGGAGAAGAAAAGTCCCTATTAGTAATCTTCCATATCGATCCGTACAGCTCTTCCTGTTATTGTCGCAGGAAGACTAATGGAGACTTTAAGCAT
This sequence comes from Forpus xanthops, assembly GCA_032466535.1. Lineage (NCBI taxonomy): Eukaryota > Metazoa > Chordata > Aves > Psittaciformes > Psittacidae > Forpus > Forpus xanthops. Next base: position 5,459 of record JASSUY010034204.1, read on the forward strand.
GAAAACAAACTATGTTTTCACATTGTTTTTATCTGAGTCATCTGAGCTCAGACAATGATGCTAGATCCGGTAAAAAGTTTGCAGATACCAATATCCGAAAACAGTACATGAGTCAACTGGTATGGGCTGGTTGAACATTCTTGTAAGTTTGTCCATGACTTTGAAAAGGCATTTAAGTAGGAAAGTGATTGATACCCTTGTATGTTGTTTGGCTTATGTGCAAGTTACCATAAAAGCTAGTGAAAAAGTAGTTTTTTCATGGAGTATTTCTTTTCCATGTGTTATTTTTTCTGACCATGGGAAGAGAACTATGAAAGGTTTGTCATCTTGAAATTTCTCATGACCTGAAGTGTCTCTGAAGATTGATTGCAGATTACAAGGGCAGCTGATTGCCTTGTCTTAGTTACCCTTTTCTCCTTGAAAGTTTCCCACCACTCTTCGTACTTCAGTGAAGTGCTGCAAGGGTTGCAGAAAGACTGCTACCAATATGGATGTAGTGTTTTCTGCCACTTGCATTGTAACTAGAATCTGTGGCATGAGACAATGTGATGGTTAATGTGCCAGAACTGTTCTGATAGTTATGCTGTTGTAACATCAGTAGTAGCTAACATCACTGTAGGAAGTGCAGTGTAATCTGTGTATAATGCTGCTGCTTTTATTTGGTTTTTTTTCCATAGTTGATGACCTAGTGCATCAAAATAGGGATGTATATCTAGAAACTTATAATCACTAATAAAGTTTGGTGAGACATAAATTTTTCATGGGTCTTTAATAGCAAATAGGGGCTTGGATTAGTTTTTGAATGTAGAACAAATGCTTTCTTAAAAGATAAGAAAAAACTAAGGCAGGCCTGAAATAGAAGTCACAAGCATCTGAAATAAATTTTATTTCTTTTTTTTTTTTTTCATAATGCCTAATAATAGTGGCCAGCAGTGGGGTTTCAGGCTTTCGTATGCATTATTTATTTATTACCTCTTTCCTTAGTATTTATTGTAAGTTTTTCTGGTAAATTCCAGATATTAGTATACTTGGTGGGAGGGGGAGATCACCTTTGGAATAGTAACTGTAAGCAAAAGCAGGGAGCAAGTACAGCCCTGACTCTTATGCTACAATTACTGTTTTTCTTAGGAGACAGCTGTTGCTTTGGCAGAGTTCTGAGATGTAATTACATGCAGGTTGAGAAGGAACACCTGAGAAATCTATATTCAGCTATGTTTAGGGGAAGTATATGTGTTCATGGAACTCTTAAGTATATATACACTCAGGTGCCATATACCAACTTGGTATCTTGACAGGAACTACAAGATGGCATTTAATATAATAATAACAAATACCCTTGAGAATTATCTTGCTGATGTTGCTATTTCCAGCCTGCAGCACTAGGTGTTTTGTGTACCTACTGCTGCTACTTTATAGGTCTTATCTGGTGTTGATGACTTGCAGCAAAGCTGATGCCTACTATCTCCATCTTTTTTTTTTCTTTTGGACCTTCAGAAGGCAACAACTGCTGTTATAAAAAGATGGTTATTTTTCTTGTGTCTGGAATGAGAGTGCTTGGTGATGTCGGCATAACGGAAATGAGAGAACAGAAATTTTTGAAGACTTTATGTGTTCTTGATATGCAAATAACTTTAAGATAATGAATTCAGGGATATCTCAATGAGAGAAAGGAAGCCATTTAAAAAACTGCTTTGGTACACTAATGATTTAAAGGTGCGTTCAGAGTCTTTGCCTTTTTAAAAATTGTTATGAATTCCTGAAGAATTCAGGTATTTCAAATAGTTATTTTGTACCTTGAACACAGTAGGAAAAACCTGGTATCATTCTGGATGTGTCCTGTCTGCTCTTGAAATTAAAAGTTAATATAATCATTTAGTAATCAACTAAAATTCTCAGTTAATCAATAATTTCATATACTCCTAATTTTTTTCCATACACACGGACCTGTGATTTTTGCATCTGAGAATGGTACCTCAGGCATGATTTCACTGGGATCAGTTTCTTACGTAATGCATTCATGCCAACTGTTCAGTGGCTTAAGATGGGGAGCAGTTTGTCTGGTGTTTTTCTCTTAGCTGTTTTAATTTACATCTGTTAGAAAAATATTTTTTCTATTTTATGTAAACTAAATTTTGTATCAAGACACCTTGTACTTTGCTTGTTTAATATAACTCTGTTCTTACTATTTTTAGCCTGTGTTTGGATGTAGACCAAGGATGGCAACATCCATGAAAGTCATGATATGCTTATTTCATTGCTTTAAAAAAAAACAATTCTCCAAGAATATTTATCATAATATTAGTCAAGTCCTCCTGAGCCATGGAAATGACCATAATCTGTTTAACAGATTTTGCAATGAAAAAACAGAAACATGGTAGGTAAGGTGTTTGTGGGAGTACTTGCTTGGAGGTATTTGAAGAACATTGTTTAAATCTTGATTTTTTACTGTCATAGAGTTTTTAAAGAAGCTGGAATACCAAATGTGCTTTTCAAAAACCCCTGGTTCTCAGAATACTTAATGTTTTTTAGAAACCCCTTTATCTCAATGGATCTGTATTTTTAGATACCTTAGAAGTGTTACTCAAGTTATTTTTAGGATCAGCAGTAGCCGGCAAAAGTGTAACAGAGTAAAAAAATCGATGAACAGCGTGAACTTGTAGTCTTGCAATACTGTGTCCTGTCTTTTGGCTGGGCTAATGAACAATTTCTACCACAAAGAGACAGTCCTGTTACCCTCTTCAGTGCCACTAGGAATTGCTATCCATTCTGATGGCATGGCAGATGACACACGCAACTCATGGTGAGCTCATTCAGGGAGTAAAACCTGCAAAAAGTACTCACTTTTCTCCTGTAGAGCTCAGTTTCTGCAGGATTAACTCCCTGAGGGATCTCACTTGGAGTTTCTGGCTTACATGTGCAGGAGTTGTCACAGAAGAAGCGTGAGACTGAAGGCAGTGGCACTAAGTGCAACAGGGCATTCTAGCATCATCTGCCATTACATCAGATTATTTCATTGTTAAAATGCACCTTTTTTAATTCTCAGATAAAATGCAGGTGTTTTTAGAAACTTAAATTCAGTTGTGGTTCTAAATCATTGTAATTTTTATGTTCATCTTGAATCTCTTCTGAGACTTATGTCAGCTTAAACTTTCCTAACACAAGTCCAGACGTAGGAAAGTTTTCAAACAGGCAAATTACAACACCAAATGCACTCTTGCTTACACTTCTAGAAATCTGAAAATAATTTAGCATAGTGTATCTTGCAGCTTCTTGTAATACCAGAGTTGTTTCTGGCTTTCTTATCCTGAAGGTAGCTAAAAGGTCCTAAGTGACTATTGAGGTACATTTTTTTGGCCAACATGTTAATTTCTTGTCAGTTAAGAAAATATTCAGCAGTAACTTTATTTATGGCAAGATCCAAACTAATACAGAGTATGGGACAGGAGCATTAGAATTTTGGTTTCTTTGAATAGCATTGGGGCAGTTTGTATGCCTTGGAGTTGATGTAAGTCTGTAAAAATCCATACACTTGTTCTTTTATCAAGCCATTCGGAGTGCAGTTTTGTTGTTGAATTGCATGTTGTTGGGCAATTTTGCCTTTTCAGTATAGCAGCATTCCTGAAAGCCACACATGAGAGGAGGGAAGCTTTGCTAGTTCTGCTAGCTGCAGGGTATTTCATTATGAACAAGAGCTTAATATGGGTAGACATTAGAAAAATGACCTTTTAGTACTAAGGTTTTGATTTTTTAAGTATTTTGTATACAGCATGTCCACTTGAACCAGAATTGTGCTGTGTACCTTGAGTCAGTAGCAAGCCAGAAGATGCAGCACATGGAGTATAGTAGTTCAGGGTATTATATCTTTATCCCCTCTTCCCCCAGATGTGAATTAGATTCTACAGGAACATTCAACAAAGGCCTTACTTTGCAGAGACATCTAAAAATGGAAATCTTCCATACAGTGTTCTCTTTGTGCACTCATGTTAGCAATAGAAAGGATTCTGGCACTTTTTCTTGTGCTAATAACCCTTCTGTAGTTGGTGTTAGTTGCTTAAGGGCAAAAGCAGGCAGAGACCATTTCCTTTAGAACTTGATAAAAGCAATTTCTATATGTAATAGGATGTGTTTTCCTGGAGGGAGGTATTATATATGAGATGTTTTAAGTGCACAGAAACCATATTGAGGAATTAGTTTAAGACTCCACTTATATCCTTGAGCATTAGAATACTGCTTAATGTTACTAAGTGCACAGAAACCATATTGAGGAATTAGTTTAAGACTCCACTTATATCCTTGAGCATTAGAATACTGCTTAATGTTACTAAAACTACTGGTTGAAAAAGGTATGTTGGAAAACAAATTCACCAGAGAAATGCAGTTTTACCCCTCTTCCTCCTAGGATTGTGTTAAATGATTTCTTTCAGCATTCTGAAATCAGAAACTTGCTCATTGCAATAGTCATATAAACTACCTTTATAAAATGAGCTAAGTTCCTAAATTTTAAAGAATTTCTCTACTTTCGTTTGTACTGGTCCTCTGTACCTTTACAATGTTTAAGCTGGCTACGTGGGTTTTTTTGCAAATAAAGCAAATTATCTTACAGTAGGAATCATCTAGATGGAACAACAGTTAAATAAGTGGAAATACACAATGTTTGACACACCTTTGAACTCAAAATTTTGATTGCATACAGAAGGCACAGTTAACATGTCCTGGTGGAACAGAAGGTGTTCATGACTTAAACAAGGGAAGTTTAGATTGGATACGAGGAAGAAATTCTTTACTATAAGGGTGGTGAGGCACTGGAATGGGCTGCCCAGGGAAGTTATGAATGCTCCATTGCTGGCGGTGTTCAGAGCCGGGTTGGACATAGCCTTGGGTGGCATGGTTTAGTGGGAGGTGTCCCTGCCCATGTGAGGGGGGTTGGAACTACATGATCTTAAGGTCCTTTGCAACCCTAAATATTCTATGATTCTATGAGTCTTAAATTGCAGAGATTTTTTTTTTTTTAAATATCCTTTTCACTTTAATAATTGATTTGTATTATTCTGTTTAGAAACAGATTTAGGTGTCGGGGGTAGATTATAGGTGACATGGTTCTGTGGGCAGGCTTGGATGCATAAGTTACCATTGATGCAGGAGGAGGCCAAGCTACCTCTATTTCTCCCTGTTCCACTCTGTTCTTCCTCCAAGCTGGGGATTGTCAGGGTTTGTGAAGAAGAGATTGACCTGTATGCAAATTCATTCCCCAGTCTGGTTTGGCACACAAATGCATAAATGTTTAGGTAAGGTGGATATATGGGCAAGATGTATGTATGTGTGGAAGCCCAGTGGTCAAGGATGAGACATAAAAGAAGGATAGATTTCAGTTTTCAGTGGCATTATCCTATTCTGCTGGCAGTGTTAAACATATGATTTGTATTCCTTCCCCTTAACCGTTCTGATACCTGTAAATTTGTTGATGCCTTCTTTATCTGCAGGTGAAGATCATGTATGTGATCTGTAGTTTGCTTCACTGTTGTGTGTATTAGCAGAAGCTATTTTTGTTATGTGCTTAAGCTAATCAGTTTGTGTTTCTTTCTGGAGGGCATTATGGAGTGTTCCTACACTTCTGCCACCTGCAGAATTTATAAAGTACTAATCTGGGCATTTTTTTGTGGAAGACATAGCAGACAGCTGAGATTTGATATAATTTTGACTCTGCCTATTTGTTTATGCAGCCAATTTCTACAGACAGCCTTTGGGATGATCAGACATGAGTTCCTGGATTCAGGCTTTTAACAGGTCCCCTGAATATCTAGCAACTGCAGTAATAGTAAACCCTGTATCTTTCCAAGGGTAAGTCATAAGCGGAACCAAGAGACACTGTTGTGGTGACTTGTGCATGCTGCAGTTGGCCAGAACAAGGTTTTTTAACTTGGTGTTCCAGCTCAGTATCTCTTCTGGAGTGGTGTGTAGTGGCCAATGTAATAGTTGTTCTCTCTCAGGGTTGTCTGGAGACTGTGGTTTTTTTTTCTGTCAGAAGTAAAGCAGAAAGAGAAAGTCCAAACTGAAACGGCCAGACATGACTTTATGTGGAAATTGGCAACTTCTGTCTTCCTCAGAGGCGCAGCCAGTTCAGGAGTGATTAAACTAATTAATGTTTCATCTTCTAACTGAAAATTTGTGATTTTAAAAAGAAATCTATTCTCAATTTCTTTAGAATATTTTAAGTTATCCATCATGATGTTTGTATAGAATAACAAGATTTTAGTAAATTTTCATTAATCCAGTTGTATTCAATAAAGCTCCAACAGTTTTCAGATTTTTAGTTGACTGATTGACTTCCAGTTAAGGGGTTAATTAAAAAGCCAGTAATTTTCTCATAAGAATCCTCCTCTATCCAGTATGTAAATCTACAGTCTCTTGCCATGGACCTGTACCTGGACTATGCTCTGAGACTTTGCTTCCACATTGCACAACTCACTTAAACTGGTTTTGCCTCTGTTTCCCAATCAGTTAGCTATTTATGGGGCTAATTCATAGTTTACTGCTTTATGTGCTATGAAATCTTTGAGTGAAAGCAGTATATCTATGGTTTATGTACTTAACTTGGTTTTGTTGCTTGATATGCTTCTTCTAATGAGCTGGAAGCTTTAACAAAGGCTGAGAATTAAAATAATATGTATATTGTATGAAGGCACCAGAAAATTTCCTAAAACTTTGTTAATTGGATACTTTTTACTTCTGCTTTCATGTCAAAGCCTTTGAAAATTGAAAAAAGTCTCTTTGTGCTTATTATTATTAGCTTGTAGTATTTTAACTACTCTCTCCTTTTCCTCTCTGTGCTCTTGCAGGAAGATTTTCCAGGCCAATAAATAATTAGAAAAATTACCTAAAAAGCAGCAGAACCAAAAAGTTTTTTTTAATGTTCCACCTGCGTTTTGCTAAGCAAGCAAACTGGGGGTTTGAAAGATAAAATGAAAAATTATGAGTGTGGGAAACTTCCCTTTTACCCACAATTCTGAAAAAGAATTTTTATGTGCTGATACCAAAGGTAAATTTAGACATAGGTTCATGCATTCCTCCCTTGACAAACAGCTGCTGTGTAGGAATGCAGAACTGTTGGGTCCTGCCTCATACCAGTTATTTTGCACTGGCTTGAAAAGCTGCTTGGCCCTGTTGCACTCATTTGGGTGCACACACAGCTCCTATAAATAAATAACAAGTCAACCTGTCTGCGAGTTTCTTCAGATTTCTTAAAAACACTCTAATTGTGGTGCCTACCGTTCTGTGTCATCATGTGTGTGTGTTGTGTGCGTGAGAAGGGTACACACATGTATGGACATGCACTCCCAACTCCCTTCTCTAGCTGTATATGGGTTGTTTGGGCCTCTTAATTCTTTCATATTTCATCTGCATGATCTCTTGGGTGAAGGGGACTTTCCACAGTGTCAAAGACTCTTATCATACTCAGTTTTCAGATTTACCAAAAGAAAGGAAATGCAAGCTAAACCTACATATTTTGAGAGATTAGGCTCTGTGATGAATTTATTAGCTGGAAGTTTAACACATTTTTCCTCTTTTATATCTGGTTAGAAGCTCCCTATAGTGGCTGGTAGAGGGTCCAGCCAGCTCTTTTCCCTGGTTCTCCAGCTCCACATCTCTTCTGGAGTGGTGTGTAGTGGCCAGTGCAATAGTTGTTCTTTCTCAGGGCTGTCTGAACAATGTTAGAGAGAGGGTATGCTTTTTTATTTACTGCAGAGGAACAACAGCATGTAGATGCTTTCTATAAGGGTACATGCTTCTAGATAGGTAAATGAACCAGAAATGTTACATAATGAATAGCAAGCTGAGTTTTGTCAGCATACCCTCTTTTCTTTTTCTGTTTAAACATTAAGCATATATTGAGGGGCATGTACTCAAAAATGATGCATTTCTCATTACTCAGAACTTTGCTTTTCTCCTTCAGTTATAAAAACTAATACGCCTGTGATTTAGAAAGTTGTATGAAGACTTATTCATAGTATTACCTCTTCTGAGTACATGGAAACAGCACTTTTTCTGAGACTGACTAATGCATACCTTTTGGTTTGTGGCAAGAGTATTAAGAAGATGTTTGTAGATTAATTTTACTAATAAAAATAATTACAGTTGAAGAAAAAATGTTTTACCTCAGGATCTGAAACAAGCTTACGAACAAGCTTATGCCCATAAAACCCTGACTGTGTATAAATTCAGATGAGTCAGAAGAAACAAAGGGACTGATTTAATGTTCTTTTGGCTGTGTTTTGCTGCTAAAGTCAACAAATGACGTATGGCTCCTGTGAGGTTCATATCTTTCTTCCTGAGGTGGAAAAAGCATGAGATGAAAGCAAAAGTATTGAAGTAATACTAGAATTTATTGAGGTTTTTTTTTTTTTTTTCCCAATATAGAAAAAATAACAGAAGGAAAGTGTCATCTTTTCTAATAACCCCAATTCAGATACCATCTGCTGTGTGAAGGTTTGTAGTAAATACATGATGTATTTGGCTTATTGGTGCAGCTGACCATTTGGAGTGAGCAAACTGGGCTTTGCACTGAAAAAATGCAAGGTTCAGAGGAAGTTTTTAAAAGTTTTTCTTCTGTAAAAGGCTTGTCACTTCTGTTAGAGAAGGCACTCTTGGGATGATGAGATTGGCTATAAGATTGGCCATATCTGTCAGGTTATTTCTGTTTAGACTCATTGCCCCTTCTGAGTAAGGCAACAAGGATTGGTTAGCATCATGTTGTTGACATGTTCATATTACATTAATAGAAATTAATGAAGCTTAAAAGTAGTATGTTAAAATCAATGAAGGTAGCTAATGATCAAGAAAAATGAAAACACTGTGTTTGTTCCTCACGGTCCTTGCCATCTTGTACTTTCTGTTGTGCCTTTCTCTTCATTTTCAAGCATACTGTAGTTATTACTTCTCTACTAAGATGTTGCAATAACATTGCAGATTGTCTTGCATTTAAATTAAGCATCTTCGATTAGTGATCAAGGAAGCTGCAGTGACTAGCAAAGGATGTTAGTTTACTCTTCAATTCTGATATGTGGGAACCTTGTCAAAGGAACTGTCTCTGCTGCAGAAAATGACTCATCAGCTGTTATTTCACCTCTGGCTTATCTCAGGGTCTCATCTTTTCTAACCTCCATTCTTTCTACTTTCTGGCTAATGTTTCAAAAACTACTGGTCTTACTGTAGCTGTGATACCAAATACCACAGTTATGTCAGGTAAAGAAAATGAAGAAAATCCTTCATGCAGTTTGTGAAGTTGTCCTCTTGGAAACTGGGCATTAGGTCTTCAAATTTATATTTCTTGATGGTTATGGTGGTCTTTTAGTTGTATTTCCCTGAGTTTTATGTAAAACAGCTTGGAAATAATTTTTCAAGGCATTTTAATAAATACAGGAACAGCACACCTAGACAGCTGGTAAAAGTATTTGTAATTTTCTTTCACCTATTAAGAGTGAAGCTGCAAACATTTCCTGACAAGAAAGGCTTGTCATAGTGCAAGTAGTCATAGAATCATAGAATAGTTAGGGTTGGAAAGGGCCTTAAGATCGTCTAGTTTCAACCTCCCTGCCATGGGCAGGGACACCTCTCACTAAACCATGTCACCCAAGGCTCTGTCCACAGTGTCGATCTTAAATGCATGCAGTTCTCTGTATACCAAACTCCTGTACTAATATAATTTCTGTAACTGTTCTTTCTCCTCTCTGTTGCTCTTCTCCCCTCTGGAAGCTAAAGCCCATGTGAATACATGACAGTCATCCATTCCACTTTGTTCAGCACGTCAGTGGTAGAGCACAATTCGCTGTTACCTTCTGTTTTCCTTTCAGTGGTGTATAACAGCACTTGTCCAGCAGTTCAGTAACTTTCCTGTGCTGCTTTGTAAAGTAGCAAAAAACAGTGTGAAAATTCTTTTATTCTATTTAAGTAAGCTGATGCCATCTGAAAAAAAGGTTTTTATTTTGGGATTATGGATTTGCATTTTCAAACAACCCCTTCCTCCCACCTTCAGGCTAGTCCCCCTCTGTGATGCTTTGGTTCCTTCTGCTATAGTAAACTTTGAATATAAATTTTAGTTGGTTTTGTATCGTTTCTTTTTTTTTATGTTGAAGAAGGAAAGGAGGGGACATGGGACACACGGACCAAAGCCACCAACTACTACTCCCTTCCTCCTTCCCCTTCCCCCTTATAATAGTAATAAAAATGAAATAAGAAGGTATTAAAAGTTTCTGCTTGTTTATTCTGCTGGCTTAAATATTGAGCCCAAGTAGTTCTGTAGACAATATTTTGCATTCCTGAAATTCCCCTTGGAATGGGGGATTTTCAGCTACTCAGGCCATTGTGTTTCATGCTGCAATTGCTGCCAAAGAGTGTTTTTTTCACAAATGTCTTCTGTTTTACATTTTTCTTTAATCCATGGAACATGCTTGTACATTTTTACTTTGATTTGCCTTTCATATAGTTACTTTTGATCTAACAGTTGTAGATGATGATTGTTAGAATTGTGAATTACATGCAAAAGGCAGTGGGTTACATTTTAATGAGCTGATACTGATATTTAATGCATTCAAAGTAATTTTTATGACTGTTGAGCTGTATGATTAGCTCTTTGCCAGCTCATCTGAAATCAAGCTTCTTGAATGGGATGTTAACTTTGGGTTTGCTTCTTGAAATTCAGGATGTGAATTCCAATCTCAGCCCTAAAACAGATTGTTTGTCAAGTAAATATTAATTTGGATTCTTGACAGTTAAAAGAATTGTAGACCCATATAGGTATTGGGTACTGTGTGTGCTTGAAATTTGGTTATCTGGATAGTTTAATTATTTTGCAGTAGCTTTTTACTGATTTTATTGTCAGCAAATGCACATGCTATGACTGGTTGACTGCTGCTGTCTGCTAAGATGCAGGATTTACTTGGAAGCTTATTTCTGTATCCATGTCTCCTTGCTTTGGTAGGGAAATGCTGTTCTCTGGTGCAAGCTTCTGTAGAGGGATGAGAAGGGCTTGCAGTAGCAGTGAATATTTTAGGAGACCTAAAAGTCATCTTTTCTGTGTGACATAAAAATGCCTGAGTATATATTACAAGTGGAGTGTTAAGTTCGAAAAAAAGTATTAAACAAATTGAGCTGTTTTCTGTTTTATCTTATTTTCAAGCTGTTTCAACTTCTGCAGTGTTTAAGTTTTGATGCTTATTGTATTCCTATCTATAAGGTTATATATCCCTTTATGATCTGTAGTTTACTGAAGTGCTGATCCCGCAGTTCTGCTCACTTACGACTTTTTGCTTCACTGGAAAAATTCTTTGTGCTAATCTCTATCTTTGGGATGGTATACATGGGAGCACTCAGCAGAGTCTGCATTAACTATTGAAATAGATTAACGAAATTATGTTCAACTTCTCTGTAGCTATTCTGAGTGGTCTGAAAACTTGAGTTGTACTCAATTCAGCTGTGCCCATGTGAAGTGGTGCTGTCTCAGACCGTCCAGCTCTCTACTTCACTGGAGGTGGTGCTGGGTACCACACAGGCAGTGATGCACGTGTGCTTCTCTGCTGCAACTGTCCCAGGCTATGGCCTCAGTGCTATCTTTTGCCCTTGACAAAGGAATATTCTTGCTGAGGTGCTGTAGTGGACTGGAGGGCCACAGCAAAGAGGTATGTTCACTGCAACAGTCCGCTGTCTGGGTGATTATCTCCAGCAGAGAGACAGGATGGACTGCTAGAGGCAATAACGTCTGAAACTATACAGCTGCTTTTCTTGGTGCACACAACTTGGAACCCTTCTTCAGTATTTAGGTAGTTTTAATTTAATTTTGTAGAAAAACTTAAACTGAAGTGGAGGGTATGGCTACAAGAACAAGTTACAGCAAGACAGTCTAGGGTGTGGATTTACTCTGCATTAGTTCCTCTGTAGTAACTGCTCACCTGCATGTTTTTATCCTGCAGAAAATGCATAGTCCTTTGGTATCTCTCTCCTTAATGAGGGTAAGATAAAATTACCAAATGTACCACCATTAACACCTTACAGTTACTGCCTTAATTTCTAAGTGCCTTATGTTGTTTCTGAGGATGTTTTAATGAAAATGCTGGTAACCAAAATGTCAGTATAATAATGACTGTATATTTGCCTTTTGTTATTATTTTTATAACTGGTACCCATGTATTGAATCTGTAGAACAATTTAACCTTTTGGATGCAGTCCTCCTACAGTGCAAGTCTAGTTTAGTCTTAAGTATGCAAACACCACTTCAGTCTTACAAAAAAATTATGTTCAGAATTCGGGGGTGGTATGTGTTAGTATCCCTTTTCATCTTATTAAATCAGATTTAAAGTTGTCAAATGAGTTCATAGATTTTGGATTTTTCGCAGTAGGGTCATTACAGCTATTAAATCTGTTAAAGCTATTATTGCCTCTAATAAAGCTTCCCTAGACTTTCATCCTGGTCCTAAGTTTGTAGTATGACTATTTTCAGAATGGATATTGCAACTATAGAGAAGAATTTCAGCTGATGGGCGTAGCATATACAAAACATGGGACAGTGTAACAGGGTGTGGAAAGTGTTCTGGTGGTGGTTTCCGAAAGCAAGGGGTTTTCTCAAAGGCATTTTGTTGCACAGAAGGCTTTTCAGAAGTCATAATCTGGCTTTGAGGAACGGGAGTTGAGTGCCTAACCTATATATGCAGTTTGAAAAAAAAGAAAAAAAAATTCCCACAGGGAGTTTTATTTGCATTTTAAGCACATGATTTTTTTGTGAGAATGTCCAAGGACTCACTGGCAGCATCAACCCTGAGGTAAATTGTAAAGCCTGAGCACTAAAATCATAGATGTTTTTCCTAGTAAATTGGGGCCAATTTTCTGTAGTAAGGACAATAATGTCTTTCTTTCAAAAGTATATTGTGTGTTTGGAGTTGCTTAATGTAAAAAGACCAAAACAAATCAAAACAAAACACCTCAAAAAATTAGGACAGCTTGACCTGCCACACTTTAACGTGCTTATAGTTTTGGTGTGAATCACAGAATGTTCCTCATAAGTTTGGCGGTATCTCACAGCTGCTGCATGTCTATGCAGGTTGTTTTTAATTTTTTAAAAGGGCATAATTGTTAAATGGAAAAATATTATAATTAGTTCTGAACTTTTTCAGATTTTGTTTTCAGCACGTAGAGCCTTCTTCACAACTCTACTTCTCTGTTTTCTTTCTTGATGCAAATCTTTCATTTGCTTCCAGCTTCCTGCTCCTCTGCCCACATTCCTGTATCTGTTGATCTGCCTTTTCCCACCTCTAATGTTACTCATACAACCTTGACTCAGCTTTGACTTTCCTGGAATACTCCTCTTTCTTCATCTTCACAACCTTAATTACTGCTCCTCCTTTTGGTCTTTGCAACTTCAAGCTCTGCAGTGGCTGGTAGAGGTACAATGTTTCATACCTTGACCAACACGGGGGGAAGCTTGAACATTCCAGGTGGTGTGATCCTGCTTTATTTTAGGCTCTCGTTATAAGTACCTATCTCATTTAAAAACTTCAAAGACTCATTAAAACTGAAGGGTCTCTAGATGCTGAAGTTGGCAATGGCCCCTACTGTGGTGCCTCTGCCTCAGAAAAGATATTGAGACCAGCTTTTCCAAGGCTTTTGCCTCCCAGAACAGATTATATGTACCAAATCTTCTTTGCCTATGCCTTCTAGCTTATGACTTCCATTAGTAGCTTTAAGAATGAATAGTGTTATCATGTTCATGTATTTTTAAGCTGCTACAGTCTGAGGCATGTCAGTAGTTCTGACATGCCTTAGTCCATATCTAATTCTTGTACAGCATTTGGAGATTATCTTTTACAAAATAAAAAAGGTTCTTATCCATTTTGACTTTGACAGGCTTTTTTTTTTTTTTTTAACAGTAGGTAACTTTTTGTCCTTGTGCTTCAAAAATATAAAAGCAACAAACGACAACAATAACCACTTAACTCTCCAGAAATGTTTGTGTTATATTATTGGAAGCATATTTATTACTGACTACATAGTTGATCCTATATGATGATTAATTAACCTGCAGTTATTTTGCAAGGCAAGTTAGTAATGTGTCCGAAGATTTTCAGCCATAGACTTCGGTCCAGAATCATCCTTGATTGACAATTAATTGAGAAAAGCTTTTAATAGTTGGTGCTGAAAACTGTAGGCATTCCAATTCAATAACTAACTCTTCCACATAATATTAGATACAGTACAGCAACTTCAATTCAGTGTGTAAGAGGAGTCTTGATACCTATTACAGAACTACTAAAAAAGTGTTGCAATTAACTTGAGACATGAACAAGTTAATAAGTAAATGATAATGTGTTAGGTCAAATTTTTCTAAGATGACTTAATGACTTTTTTGATTTTGTGTTGCATATGTCACTTGGAAAGAGCCTAATCTCCAAAAGAGGTTAATGATCAGACTCCCACACCATGTCTTAGGTTGGCTACCTAAAATATTTAAGTGCCACCTGTTTATATTCTGCTAAGAGCGGCTTTTTTGTTTGCAGTTAATTAATGAAGACAAGTAATAATAATACCTAATGTATTTGTTCATGAAAGCATCTGTTAACATAATTGTCTTCTGATGCATTTTTATTAATTAGTAAAATAAAAATGAAGATACTAGCAATATACAGCAAAGCCGAACATCTAGAATCTGAAATGCCATGTTGTAGCAGTACATTACACTAAGTATTGTAAAATAAATGTATTGGATGTACTTACTGAAAAAAGAAAATCCTTCTGCATTTCTGAAGAAATTATTTGTTTATTGTGTAAATTATTCTGGCCTGATTGCCTTCATTCATAGATGGAACAGAGGGAGCAGCTCTAAAGCGACTGTGTTGTGGTGTTAAGAATCTTTGTGCCCATTATACTTTTTTATCACAGTGTGTGCAGAATCTTCATTTTGAAATTTCGGAGGTGCTGGTTTGAAATGAATGGCTTTGAAGTGTTCTGCAGAAATACAGACTTTTCTGGATAAGAAAATGATGTTTTCTGAGTGAAAACCTGGAAACAGTAGAAGCAGTTATGGGTAGGGAAAAATACTTCTCATTCCCAAGATCATGGAATCATAGATTAGTTAGGGTCGGAAGGGACCTTAAGATCATCTAGTTCCAACCCCCCTGCTATGAGCAGGGACACCTCCCACTAAACCATGCCACCCAAGGCTATGTGCAACCCAGCCTTGAACACTGCCAGCGATGGAGCATTCAGCCTGGAGAAGAGAAGGCTGTGTGGAGACCTCATAGCAGCCTCCCAGTATCTGAAGGGGCCTATAGGGATGCTGGGGAGGGTCTCTTCGTGAGGGTCTGTAATGATAGGACAAGGGGTAATGGGTCAGGGGAAGTTTAGATTGGACCTGAGGAAGAAATTCTTTAGTGTAAGGGTGGTGAGGCACTGGAATGGGTTGCCCAGGAAAATTGGGAATCATAGAATAGTTAGGGTTGGAAAGGACCTTGAGATCATCTAGTTCCACTTCCCCCCGGTGTGGGCAGGAACACCTCCCACTAAACCATGCCACCCAAGGCTCTGTCCAACCTGTACTTGAACACCACCAGCGATGGAGTATTCCCTGTTTAAGTTTGAACCCGTTAGCCCTTGTCCTATCACTACAGTCCCTCATGAAGAGTCCCTCCCTAGCATTCCTATAGGCCCCCTTCAGATACTGGAAGGCTGCTCTGAGGTGTCCACACAGCCTTCTCTTCTCCAGGCTGAACAGCCCCAACTCTGTCATCCTGTCTTTCATAGGGGAGGTGCTCCAGTCCCCTGATCATCCTCGTGGCCCTACTCTGGACTGGTGGCAGGGTACCTAACAGCACTTACAGCCTTGCTTCCGATGTGTCTTAGGCTGTATGGTTGATACTGAAACGCAAATAACAAATGCCATTCTACAAAGTGAAACTGTTTTATGTTAACAAAAAGAAAAAAAGAAAAAAGAAAAAAAAGTCAGTGTTTATCCAGCTGTGTAAATACTGTGGTATCTGAGAAATGAAAATATTCCTCTTTTCCAAGACAAGAATAAAGAATACTTAACTGTCTTGAACTATACTTTATACATGCAGCAGCTAAGTAACTTGGATAAATACTTCAGACTCTTAAAAGATAATTTGTGGTCTCCATAACTTTTTAATTGGCATATTAAATCTTAACTTTAAATAGCTTCTCTTTTCTTGAACCAAGTTCAGGTTTTTAATCTCTGTACTCAAAGCCAGTTCTTTCTCTATTGCTCATATACCTTTCCCTGCCTCCATAAACTATACCCATGGCTGCAGACATTTTCTTTGCTCTCTGTTCCTTCCTCCTGCTCCTCTTTTTTATTTATTTTTTTTAATGGGCTTGTCTCTGCCCGAAAGAATCTCTCTGCTTACTGTTCTCCAGGTTCTCTCCATCCTTGATACCAAGCCCCTGAGCCTCATCTTTGCAGTTACTGTTTCTTCCCTACGCAATGTGCACTGCTCTGTGTTCACTCCTGTGTCCTGTTGCTGCACTGGAATCTCTCAGACTGGAGCTTTCCAAAGCAAGAGCTGTTTATTCAATACTCTACCCATCGTGTCCTTTGTGTACAAGAAGGGTTGCATAAATGAACAATAAAATGCTTGAATTGGGTTGTTGTGTAGGCGGTGTTCACTCATGTTTGGAATAGCAGTATTCTAGATCTGTATCTTTCAGTCGTATATGGTTGTTTGCAAAAGCACATTATGGATTGAGACTGTTCATGCTTGTTCCTGCCTCATCTGATAGCAAATTATTTTAAATTGGTGCTGCTTAAGCACAGTAAGCTTTACCTGAAGTGTTGTCTTAATGAGAAGGTTTCAAATTGTTTTCAGATGCTGATAATTCTGAATTATTGTTGATTTAAGTGTTATGTCTTCAATTCTTCTGTCAGAACATATAGATCTTTATTGTCAGCCTGAGCTTTTGTTGCAGTAAAGATTGGAGCTTATACTATGGAAGGAGTACCATAAAAGTTTGAATGCCAGGTGAACATTCAGGCTCATTTTCATAGTATTTACTTATAAAATAAGCAGAAAGGGAATGCAGCATTCTTCTAAATTTTATAGAGGGTACATATATTGAAAATTCTTTGTATTGAGAAGCATTATAAAATTGTAATGTAAAAACATGCAGACATGCTGCTTAATATCTCAATCTCATATGTGTATAGGAGTATCTGAAACTGGAGGGTAACGTATAAATCTCAGGCTTCGGAAAACAAGTAGAAATCTTGTAACTTTTAAGTCTGTCTGTAAACATTTAGTCACCTTGGACTAACTTTTTCTTCTTTATGAAAATAGCCTAAGAAGTCTGAAAGGGATCATCATGCTTTGGTTATCTTTTGCTAACATTGTAATATTGAAGTCGAATACTGAAGACTGGTATAACAGTGTATCTAGAAACATTTTGCCGTGTTTCTTGTTAGGTTCACCACCCCATAGAATCTCATTAATGCCTTTTGATCTAGATGAACTATTGCAGTCCAGCCATGATGGGGCACCTTAAGCGCAAGAACAAACTGCAGGGGCAGAGCACACCAGATACCCAGCAGATCTGTTTTCTGGGTCACAGTTGTGGAGCTGCAGGCTGTGTGATGCTAGACAGCTCTTGAGATGGTGTAGGGGTTCTGCTCTCCTGTAAGTTCTAGTTAATGCTGTGAAACAATTGCACTTCTAAATAACTGAATATGAAATCGTAGCCACAATTGTGACATGCCCTGGGCACAACACAATTACTCTGTAGCTGCTTGTTCAGATGGAGGCACCCTGAGACAACCTCCAGGGGAAAACTAGGAGAATCTGTTTTCTTCAACTGTGTAAGACTGGGTCTGAAATACAGCTGTTGCTAAAGAATCTGACCGTCGGTGCTCAGCTCCCTAAAAATTAGCGCCTGAGCGGGCCTCAGGATCCCCCAGAAGTCAGAAAACTGAGAAGTGAGGGAGTAGCTTCAGTATGAACTCGCTGAGAGGTGGAGAGAGATGTAATCCAGTGCCTGAGGCAAACACAGTGGTGGTGAATTAGGGAGTTTCTATTAGGATGGATTTTAAAGGGTATGTTTTGCTTATCTTTGTTTGTAATGAGCATATCAGCTGAGTGATGGTACTTTGTCCGTCTGTTTGCTTTGCAGTTCATAGGTGCTTTTTAGCACAGCAAGCCACATGAGATTGTGCTGCCCCAACTGATACATTAGTAAGTTGATTGGAACATGGTAACTGGATGGTGAGTTTAAGACCTCACAGTCCAGTGGGCTGTTAAATCCCCATTAGTATTGCTGTAGCTTTCAAGGCTTATATTAGGGTTATAAAATTTCTTCCTGAAGTCTGAAAACTGATCTGCTGGACAAATCATGATGAAAAAAGGAAATTTAACTTAGCCCTACAGATACTGGAAGCTGAGCGCTTACTTCAAGGAGATATTCTGAAAAAGACTGTAGAAAGATTTGTGTTACATTGTAAACCACCATTCTAGATTATTTCCAAACAAAGGAAAAGTTAAGGAACAGAGGCACCCATCTGTTGGCCGGACCTGGTCTCGAGGGAGGTGTGTTGCCTATCAGGGGCTTGGATGTTGCAGAGAAGCTGCCTGCTCTAGTCCGTCCCACTGACTATTACCCACTTATGGTGATCCATGTGGGTGCTACTGATACAGATTGCAATAGCCTGGAGAATACTACAGAGCTCTGGGAGAGGTGGTTAGGGGCTCTGGAGCTCAGATTGTCTTCTCGTCTGTACTGCAGGATACAGGGCAAGACCTTAAAAAGGCTAAGAGGATTGACGAAGTTAATAAATGGTTAGAAGAGTGGTGCTGTACTCAAGGGTTTGGGTACCTAGAACATGGGACTCAATTTAGTAGGCTGGGTCTACTGGGGGCTGGTGGAGATGGTTTGACAAAGAAAGGGAAAAGGGGATTTGGTAGGAGACTTGCCAGGCTGGTCAAGGATGCTTTAAACTAGATGAGTTGGGGGAGGGGGGCATCATTCCATCCCAACACACCCAGTCACTTGCC
>JASSUY010034204.1:24592-47249 GCA_032466535.1 Forpus xanthops
TCAACATAAAAAGGACATGGAAGTGTTGGAACAAGTGCAGAGGAGGGCCATGAGGATGATCAGGGGACTGGAGCACCCCCCCCATGAGGATAGGATGAGAGAATTGGGGCTGTTGAGCCTGGAGAAGAGAAGGCTACATGGAGACCTTATAGCAGCCTTCCACTATCTGAAGGGGGCCTGTAGGGATGCTGGGGAGGGACTCTTTGTGAGGGGACTGTAATGAGATGACAAGGGGTAATGGGTTCAAACTTAAAAAGGGGAAGTTTAGATTGGATCTGAAGAAGAAATTCTTTAGTGTAAGGGTGGTGAGGCACTGGAATGGGTTGCCCAGGGAAGTTGTGAATATTCCATCACTGGTGGTGTTCAAGGGTGGGTTGGACATAGTCTTGGGTGGCATGGTTTAGTGTGAGGTGTTCCTGCCCTGGCAGGGTAGCTGGAACTAGATGATCTTCAGGTCCTTTCCAACCGTAACTATTCTATGATTCTAGGTATTTAAAT
The DNA here is from genome assembly GCA_032466535.1 of Forpus xanthops. Taxonomy (NCBI): domain Eukaryota; kingdom Metazoa; phylum Chordata; class Aves; order Psittaciformes; family Psittacidae; genus Forpus; species Forpus xanthops. The sequence continues at coordinate 25,091 of JASSUY010034204.1, forward strand.
TCATCAGCTAGGGTCAGATTTTTTAGTCTTTCGACTCCACATTAAAGGATGAGGGGAGAAGAGATAGGATCTCACCTTTTTTCCTCGAGATTGTAAGCATAGAAAACCAGCACATATGAAAAGTGGATAAAAAATATAGCTTGGTGCTACAAAGTAATGTATGTAGTAAACTGACATGAGCTAATTAAACTATATGAAATACTATTGGACATAAACCTTTAATTGCTAAAATCCTGTAAAACTTAATGTATTTATTGCTTTTCTAAGTCTTGCCAAAAGTTTATACCCTAAAATAATTAAAAAAATGTGTTCTGTAGCTCTGAGTCTCTTCAGCTATATTCCCATGTCCTTTTGTAGACAAAAAGGGACTTGTGAGAGCCACTCAATATGGAATTAACCTCTCTATGTAACCATGATACCTTTTTCTTATTCTTTTCCTCCTCTGAAATTTACATTAAAGGACTTGCAATATTTCAGGCTGATTCAGTCCATCTAAGCTATCCAAGCAGAAGCTGGTGTGTAATGAAAATGAGTTACATTTATATCTGTTAATTTGGTGTTATGTTATTTATTGGAGTCAGAAAAGCTTTGTTAATTTTTTGACTTTACCACACTCTCAGGGGAGTGGAGGTATTGGAGTTTTACTGCCAAAGATACTTCATGAAAGGCAATTAACAAAATGGTTTATGACAGTGTCAGCAGTCTCACTTTCAGTCATTTGTCCTTTGATTGGATAGAGGCTTCATCTTCCTATCTTAATAACCCTACTAAGCCAAGAGGAGTAGTCAGTATATTGTGTAAAACAAATACCAGGTTTTGGCAGTGGTGGAATTTAGTGCTGCAACTGGAAGAATTACCAGATATAGCAATTGCAGTATCTAATTTTCATGCTGCTGTAACAGAAAGTAATATAGAGTTCCAACAGCTGGGTCATGTGAGAATTACATCATCTTGTTTCCCCTTCCTTTCAAATTCTAGTCCCAAGGTTAGTATAGTCGTAGGTTTTCTTATGCTGGTGTTCTTTCTGACTTACTGGCTTTCTGCTCTTTCTTTTAAAAAGGTGAAGAAAGTGATAGTGTTTGTAATGTCTCACATGTGGAAATATCTTCTCAGTTTACTTGCCTTCCAGTAGTTATTCTGAGTAAAGACCATGTATGATGAAAATCTAATAAGGACTCAATGGGAGAGATGCATAGACTTGACTTGATTGCAGTATCTGAGGTCATTCAGGACGTCTCTTGAAGCCCCAGCAGAGTTTGACTTTTATGGAATGAAATTTATTTAACCATTTCCTCTTTGTAATACATTAAAAAGCAGAACATTTTTCCAAGTTATTTCTGAGGTGAGTCTTTGTTCCGTTCCCATATATGATGGGCCTGCATATCTGTGCTGCTTAGAAAAGGGGTAGCAGAGGTTGAGAAATCTCTTCTATTCTGTGCTATATTTGGTGTTGCCAAAGAGCTCATGCAGGATCTAAAGACAAAGCCCTAGATAACTGCTGAGTAGCTTCATGGGTATTTTGCTGGAGTGTATACTGTAATGTGTTAAAAATCCCAGGGATAATATGAATTTACTGCATTAAACATTTGCTTGGTGACATTTTATTTTTCATTGATAATTTATGATCATATTTTTCTCTTTGTTTCTGCCTTTCCCCTTCTTTGTCCTTCTCAATGCTACATGTAACATTTAAAGTTCAAGTATGCTACTGCAGCTCTAGTACCAACTGGAATGCTTTGGATAATGTTGCGTAGCAACACGAAATTCAATTTGTGTCAATGTTTTGGCATTCTCCTAATTGAGGGGTTTTCATTCTTTTTCAGTTGAATTGCATTGTCATTGATTCGGATACACTAGGACATTGTGAAGATTGTTATAATAGAAGCAATGCCCACCATCCAAAGTTGTCTGGAGTTTTCATTTTTGTCTTGCAGTAATTTAATGCTCTGTCAGCCATTAAGAAGGGTGAAAGAAATGGTGTGTGAAAGGATTGTTTCGTTTCTGAACTTTTATGTAACCCAGAATTATATTCTCCTCTTGTGATTACTTTTATTTCATATTCCCCTTGTGTTTGCAGTCAGTTTTCCCAGCGACATTACTACAAATATATTATCAGTTGATTAACCAGGGAATAGAGTCTGGTGAATAGTTTTTTCCTGTTTCAAAAACAATCAAACACCTTGAGTTTGTAAATTAAATCTGTTTTCTAGCAATTGCCTTAGAAAACATTGTTTCGAATTGGTTTTGGAGTAGAGCATTCTTGCAAGGAACATGGGTATTTCGGCCACTTCTGGATAGGATTGAGGGGAGTGAATTTAAAGAATTTGTTAGTTGAGGTATATCCTTAATTACCTCTCAAGAGAACATCTAACCCATGAAAAATGAAGTAAACCAGAGAAATTAATATTCTATCTCACCACTGATTTCATTATTGTAAGGGTGATTACATACAAGAATAACTGAAGTCGAAACACCTTGAATAGAATGTACTGGGCAGTCCTGTGTGTGGTTATACGTAATTTAGTTAACATGAACGCAGGAGAAGGAGGGAGGGTCTTTCCCATGGGAAATACATTTGTTCTGTATTCTGTTCTTGTAGGCTGATGCTGTCATCTCAAAAATGTGTTTCCAGTGTTAAGCATATAGCTATGTACCTGTTTAGCCAAAGGTGCAATACAAACACAACAGGGTGACAGAAATATCTTTGTGTACATAAACTGTACTGCTGCTGCACTCAACAGGAAGCAGTGTTTCCAGAGTGGACTTTAACTGCCTACGGGGGACTGTAGGGAAGATGAGGTGTGCAGAGGAAGGAGAAGGGGGAACACACCATTCAACAAGAGACATTTTATTAGGTGATGGAAAACTTATTTTTCATCAGCCAGTGCCAGGAAATGCCCACCAGGAAGTCTGAGGAACTGCTGTCCTTGAAGAATTACAACTCCTTCGGTTATGACACTCAGCAGCCTGATGCAGCTTCAAAGTTGGCTCTAACTTTGAAGTTGGCCCTGTTATGAGCAGGGTTGGCGTGAGATGACCTCCAGATATCCTGTCTGTCCCAAAGTATTGTAAGATTTTGTCTGATCCTCCAGGTAAGTATCCAGATTCATGGGCTGTTGAAAAATCAGTCTGTAATGAAGCCTGAGTAGTCGCATCTTTGCTGTTTTTGTAGGCTAAGTTTTTTTCAGGGACCTTTTTTAAATATGTGCAGATCTTTGGTTGCACTACAGACATAGTTTTAGTATTTCTGCATTCTTTTGCTTTTGCTTTTTGTGCAGAGAAAAGTTTTACAAAAATACATAAACATGAAAGATTTCTTTGGTATGAAAACAGTACGTTTCCCCTCTCAACATGTAACGGATACAGGCGAGGAATGTGTTTAACCAAAATCTTTATCTGAGGCATTCCAAAGAAATATTTGAGATATTTTACATGCAGTTTGTTCTAACTACTAGCTAGTGATAGATTTTACCATTAGCCTCAGAGCTTGAAGTGAATTCTGTACTTCTAGTTGCTATTAGAGTTTTTGTTATCTGGAATTATTGACTCTTTTGACTATATCATTTCAGCAGCTATGAAATACATGAGTCTGTAAAGTAATCTGTGAGCATGTTTTATGATTGAATATCCAGTTTCTAGCTCTCATAACTCTGCAAAAGATTTTTTTTTCCCTCTTAAATAGTAGCATGTGCATCCATGTCTCTGTCAGTTCTGTATACGCTTCACTTTGAGATTATAAGAAAGAAGAATGGAGCTAAAACTAAATGTTACTGTGTATATATTATTATCATATTAGTAACTATATTTAAATGCATCCATTTCCTCCATGCTATGAGTACATTTTCAATTGATTTTGTTGTTACTAATGTTCCTCTAATGATAATCAAGTACATTTTTGAAACTTTTTTAAGCTAGCAGTCTGGTGACACTTATCTGTAAAATTTTATGTGTGCACATTTGTTTGTATTTTCAATTTTTTATTGCATAGTAACTTTTGGACTGATATTTTATTTTTTAATTTACCTATAAAGACCTTATGCACTGCTCTTTGCTTTCTGTGTTGTCATATGTTTACTTAATGTGTTTGCTTCTGGTTTTTTTTCCCCTCTTTTTTAGATACAAGCAAGTTTTATACCACGTCAAAGCATTTTGCATTCCTTGTGATTTTGCTGCCTTTTTAGTTCATACAGCTTTATATTTGACCTTGCTCAATTTGATAATGTCTGTAGAAACATTACTGATTAGAATGGAATGATAAGTATCGTGATGGGCTTTGTTAATGACACTGCTTTGCAAAGTCAATCATATCAACAGTGTAGAGAAACAGTGGAAGTAAACTGCATAGATTACAAGGATATGCAAAAAATATAATGAGATAGAGTGGAAAATTTTGAAAATTAAGACAACAGCTGAAAAAAAGTTGAAAGTGATTTTGTAATCAGAGTAGTGAGTCTTAATATGAATTTGCAGTGTTTACGGCTAACAGTTTTTCTGTATATATTTCAATATATATGAGGTAACTGAAATGCAAATTATAATGATTTGGAGTTTTGCAGTGCATAATAAAATCTTTTCAGAACCATTTATTTTTAAAACCCTACATAAATTAGTCAGCTGTTATCCAAAAGGTACCAGTGTGCCACTCTACTGATCTGAAGACAATTTTATTAAAAACTGGTTTTTTATGAAACCAGTTTGAACAGTGTTGATCTAAGGCAGTAAAATGCCTACATTTCCTTGCAGGTGAGAAGAACAAAGGCTTCGTTTGCAAATTGCTGTGAACAATCTGCAGCTCCCTCCTAATCCTGAACCTGAAGGCTCAGTGGTCTCAGTGTTTTTGATTAGTGTCTGTGGAGTAGAGCACTGTCATCTCACTTCAGACCTTTGTCATTTGTGGAGCAGTGTGCTAAAAGCCAAGATAAAATCACCACTGTTCTTGTTTTGACTTGTGAAATGAGAAGTATGTTTATGTACCAGCACTGTGCTGTTTACAATTGCTCTTTTGAAATAATTGAGACTTGAAAAGACCTCATCACAAGCCAATTTCTTTAATTGTGGTGGGAGCTTTTATCTGGAAGACTTTCAATCTCTTTTACAATACAAACCTCCTAATTTCAGATTATTCTTTGTCCAGTGATACATTCCAAAAGGGAAACACATTTGTTTGGATATAAACAATAAAGAATGGTGTATGGAAAGTGGTATGTCCCTGTGGACATTTTCTCACAGGACTGCAATTCTGCACCAGATCTCTGAAGAATTGTGTCACCAATGTACTTAAGGAGATAACAACAATAACCATTAAAACTGAAGTATTGCCATCTATTGTTAGGCTGTTTTTCCTGTTTTGATCCATTATGCTCTTTCAAGACCATAAATGGTTTCTTCAGCATTTCTTTGAATCTACTGCCTAAATATTTAAATAGGAAGCATATTGATTAGGATAACATGCATGTCTGTATGAGTCCCATTCATGACACTTATTTATGAAAACATACTTCTTAGCCCAACATTTTCATTTCTCTCCCACCAAGATCTGTTAATTGCTTTATTCCCACTTTCCTGCTGATATAGGAAAGTAAATACTATTATCCATGCTTATTATTTGTAAAGAAACCATTATCAACTACATCCCTTTTTGCAGATATTTCAGATTTTTGCTCCAGTTATTTGTTGCTATTTACCTTGCTCTTTTTGCAAATGTTCTTTAGACAGTACAGCCTTAACTGTATTTCTCAGCAGGGATTTGTCTCTTCATTTTTAAAGCTGATCTTAAGTGTGAGATTTCTAATTCTTACTGTTTCCATTGTTTCTATAGTAACTAGGTAGGTGAAGATGCAGCATCATTACTTTGCTTCACAAATGGTGTTTTGTGTTCTCAGCAAAGGGGGAGTTTGAGGAAAATAGGCTATTAGTTGGGTTGTAACTGGTTCAGAAATGTGTTACTTGTTAAGGTACCTTTACCCTTTATTAAGGAGTTATTTATTTTAAGCAGGGCATCACAAACTTTCTTGAATAAAATTCTGTCCTCTCAGAGGCAGATATGATTTACTTTAAGTATGTGTCAGGTTTTGGTCTCTTAGCTGCTTGGGTCTTCATGTTTTTTTCCTCCTAAAATCCTGTTTCCTTCAAAACATGAGCAGCAGTAGGATTTATTTCAGGAACTAGACAGGTGCTTATAACCTGCATGTAGCCTAAACATACATGCAGTGCAGGGCTTTTTAATTTATCAGATTCCTACTTTTTAAATCTGATTTTTGCAGCTGTGTAGTAGAAACATAGAATCATAGAATAGTTAGGGTTGGAAAGGACCTTAAGACCATCTAGTTCAAACCCCCCTGCCAGGGACAGGGACACCTCACACTAAACCATGCCACCCAAGGCTATGTCCAACCTGACCTTGAACACCACCAGTGATGGAGCATTCACAACTTCCCTGGGCAACCCATTCCAGTGCCTCACCACCCTTACAGTAAGGAATTTCTTCCTCTTACCCAATCTAAACTTCCCCCGTTTAAGTTGGAACCTGTTACCCCTTGTCCTCTCATTAGAGTCCCTCATGAAGAGTCCCTCCCCAGCGTAACTATATTATACTAGAATGTAGTTCTAAAGTAGACTATTAAGTGTTGATCTCAGAGTAAAATGTTTTGATATTTAAACTACTATATCTCCAGAGATTAGACTAGCACCTTCTCCCTTCTCCAAAAAACAGAAGTTGTTTGAATTTCCTTTAGCAGTTCTCTCTCTTACCTCATGATGGGAACATTAATTAATCCCTCTGAAATAACCCAAGGTCTTTCCTCAATATCTGAGCACCTGAAGTTCTGCTACTCTGCCTTGGTGCCACATGTTCAACCAAGCATTCCTGATCCATGAGGGTTTAGTTGCTCTCAGCACAGCTTGTGTATCATTAGGACTCTGAGGGAGGTGAGGAGTTTTACTTTACAGTGTGTAACCTACTATTATGTAAAATAACCGCGCAGAAAAATATACGTAAGTTTTAAGCTCCCCTGAAGCTGTTTTATTTTTATTAAGTAAAAATTCACGGGTACGTGCAGTGGATAATGTTTGTCTCATCTCAGAAGGATGGGTCCTATCAAGTTAGTGTTATTCTTAACTGATTCAGTGTACATACAGTTGAAAATGCTTTCCTAACTGGAACAGCTCTGATTAGCAAGGGGAATTTGGAAAGTTCTTACTTTTTTAGTAGCTGATAACCAAGTGGTTAATTTACTCTCTTGGAAAATAAGGAGTTCAGATGTTTTCTCCTTCTGACTTAAGAAAAAATTTTGAACCAAGACTTCTGACCTTGCAGGAAGCTGCCATGGTGCCAGCTGTTATTGAGAGAACAGCCTGTAGATCAGTGAGAGTCCTGCAGGCGTCAGGATGCCGTCCATAATATGCCTGCTATCTCCACATTGGTGGTGATATCTCAGGAGAAGCACTTGCTCTTTTGGAAATAAGACCAAGTTTTCAATTGTTTCAGGCTTTATCCCTTTTCTGTGTTCCCTCTCTCTTTCCCTCTCCATGATTCTCTCAGATGAAGAGATAGTGAACAAGAGATAATGAACATGAAATCTGGTAAGTTTATAAATCAGTGTGGTTCTGTGCTGGCTTTCTGAGCAGGGTTCTGATCCTCAGTGGATTACATATTTAAAGTTAAAATGGAACATCTCTTCAAAACATTCTGATATAAAAATACATTCATGGACAAATAATTTTATTTCCACAGATTCTAATCTAGTGTATCCACTGTATGTATAGGGCCATTAAGTTGCTTATGGATTCACAGTGTCTTGTTGAGGCTGAGGGAGCTGAGACTGTTCAGCCTCAAGAGGAGAAGATTTAGAGAGGATCTTGCCATTGTGTATGCATACCTCATAAGCAGGAGTAAAGAAAACTGAGCTAGACTCTTCTCAGTGCTATCCAGTGACAGTTTGAGAGGCAATAGGTGTAAATCAGATGTATTGAAGAAATTGTTTTTCACTGTGAGGGTGGTCAAAGACGAGGATGGTGTTGAGAGTTATCCTGAGATTAAAAAAGGAGGAATAAAAGAGGCAATGGCAAAGATGAGGAAAGAGAGGCTGTGACTGGATCCAGGGAAGAAGCACTGTCTAGGACTGGGGGTGAGGTGGGAAGGGATTTTTTTTGTTTTGTTTTCCTTTTAGAAAACACTAAGGATTTGTAATTTTGAGCCAAATTAAGTTTGTGTGTCTTATTTCAGGTAAATAGTGGCAAGTGTTACTAACTTAGAAATTGAGTTCATGTTGTTGGCTTTCTGAACATCTCTTCTAGATTCTTGAACGACTTCTGCTCAAGCAGACCTCTTCAGGCATTGGTGATATTAAATATAATTAATGTTCAGATGAACCTTCCAAAAATTCTGCTTTGAGTGCATCTCTTCATTCAAATCACTTAATATTTTCAAACTTGTTTACTTTTTTACAGCTGTTAACACAATAGGGGAAAAGGTTCCAAAGAATGACTATCGATGTCTGAGGGAACCTAGGTCCTAATTGCAGAACAATTGCTGTGATGTCATGTGCAGATTTTATATGGTGTTCATAAGAGGCTGCTTGTGAACAACTGCAGATTGCATATAATGCCAATAAAGGTTTTGTTCTACTCTGAAGCTGCTGTCTACACTGTCAAAAGCTTGTGGCTGTAGCTGTCTGTGCATACTTCTGTTTCAAGTGAGTTCTCATAGCATGAAATCGACTTACCTTGTGGAAAAAAAGTACTTTTGCCAGTGTGATTTTAATCATTCATACACCAAAGCCAAGCACAGCTCCAAAGATGTAGTTATATATGATGATAACAAAAGCAGCTCTTATCTGTGCATTTGAATACCAAGATATGGCATAATTTTAAATATGTTACACGGGCAAAAGTAGTTCTTGCCAGATCACTGATGTGTAGCATAACTGTTATCCTGGTATAAAATTTTCCAGTAGAAGAAAATCTCCCCAGTGAATGTGACCATTCTGGTAAAAATGGGAATGCAAACTTAGTTAAAGATTGTATTTCTTACTGTGAAATGTCGAAGCATTTACTATTTTTCTAATTGTGAAATTGGTAGCTAGGGATAAAAACTAAATGTCATGAAAACATAAAGGTATGGTAATTTTAGACTTCTAAGGGTATTTATAGAAATGTTATCATCATAGAATAAATGTATTTTTGAATATAATCATCAAAGACTGGTCAACTAAATATCCTGCTTTTTGTTTTCCAGAAACCAGCAAACATTCTGGTAATGGGTGAAGGTCCTGAAAGAGGAAGAGTCAAAATAGGTAAACATTTTGAAATAAATTAATTGCACAGCTAAGGAATTACTTAAAAATGCATCTTCAGTGTAAGATGGACACAAATCTTTGTTGTTCTTGGAGTATGTGTGCACAATATCTAGTTAAATTTTAAATCTTATTCATTGACTTTACAGGCTTAAGAGATTCCAAACATAGATAAAAGGTGAGATAAAAGCAGCTGTAGGAAACAAGAAAGTAATAACCACGTAGAACAATGGCTATAGCCAGGGTTCTTTTGACTCCTACTGTGATTAGTTAATACAACTTTGTTATTTGTATATTATATTTGTTCTTAATTATTTGTAATATAAATAACATCAGTGCATGTGTTTGTAGAGGTCCAAGGGTTCGCTATGCAAAAGGCTATTTGGCGTCAAGGTGGGAAACACCTGTAAATGTAAATGGTCTTTATCCAAAATCTAATTACCTCTTTAGATCATAAGCTTTGGTCATGTGGATGTAAAGTTTTTAATAAAGCATATGGCAATCATTGAGAAAGTAACATATGGAGCCTCTTTTCATTGACTTCTACATTTCAGCTAATAATTTTTGATACATATGCTTGTATTAGTATGGGCAACTGCAAGAAAATTATACTTTGCATTTTATAACTTTGGAAACAAAGATTTAACTGAAGTTGTGTAGAAGATAAATTTCAGACTTGGATTAAAATGTGTGGCTTTGAATGTTGACCCAGATTTATATTTTCCTGTCTAGTATTTCTTAAGGTTACTTACAAGGTTGTTTCTAGAGGAATTTTTGAGTTACGTAAATTAAACGCTTACATTTAAAATACACTTCTGCAACAGTGAACACTCACTGATTTCATTGGTTACAGTTAAAAACTTTTTCCTGCTTCTGGAGTTTGTTCCTCCAAATTACATCTCACGTACAAAATAGTGCAAAATAATCTACATTACAGTCATTTTAGTTTTGCACTGTGGATGAATATTGAGCAGTCACAAAGGCTCACAGTTCTGTAAACATATAAAAATGAAAGAGAAAATGTGCATTACAGATCTATTATTGACTCCAGTTAAACAGGTTTCTGTTACAGTTCTGTTTAAATCAATAGGCATCTGTGTTACGTGAAGTTTTACAATAACATGATGAAAACACTTAAAAGTCCAACATCATCCTTCATAGTCTTATAAATTAAGTAAATGGAATTTAACCTTAGATAAATTTGGCCCAGTATTGGTACGAGTAGCTTGTTGCCTTCTTACAAATCTTGATTTGTAAGTTTCGATGTTTTTTGAGCTTGTGTTGTAATTGCTTTTAGGCAATACTGTTAAATTCTGATTTCTTTGTATTAAAATTTTACATGTTCTCCCCCTACTGCTGCCCCCAGCTGATATGGGTTTTGCAAGATTGTTCAACTCACCTTTGAAGCCATTGGCAGACTTGGATCCAGTTGTGGTGACATTCTGGTACAGAGCTCCAGAGCTATTACTTGGAGCCAGACATTACACAAAGGCTATTGGTAAGTTCCTCTGTAATAAAGAGTTTTTGCTTTAAGTTTTGTAAAGGAGGGTAGCCTTGTAGTAGATATGATGATCAACTAACCAGCTGGTTTTTTTTCCTGAAGTAGCAGCAGATGGCGTATGATCCAATCTGTAAAAGATTAATCCAGATTGAAACTTTGAGGACTGTACTTTTATTTTTCAATATAAGTTAAGGTCAATGTTAGATATTTCAAGTTTTTTTCGTTCTGTTTTTAAAATAAAAATATTCTTTGCATTGGTTTATATGTTTTCTGATATGGGTTTAGAAATACTATAATCTTGTGTAAATCTTCAAAAGGGAAGGCTGTTCAAATGGTGTTCTTCTAGGGTGCTTCATGTCCAGATGCTTTTATGAAGTGTAGCTGGATAAGGAGAAGCGCTCTCTCCTGCACTGTGCACAATCTTCAGATCATTCACTCCTGACAACTTAGGAAGCTGGAAGTTCAGGAAATGCTGGTGGCCAGGCTCTTCCACCTTAGTAAGTTCCGTAAGCACAGTCAGCTTTAATGCCTAGCTGTTTAGAGAATGAAAACACTGAGATACACAGGAACCATCCTGCCTGCGTGATTAGGTTGTATATTGAAGAGAAATGCAAAGGAAGTGGTATACCGTTGTTGATGGGGTTAAATCAGTCCTATGTGTACAGAGGTGGCTTTCTTGGCAGTTGCAGGCATTTTCCTGGTAGAGAAGCTCTTGGAGATGCTATATGGGCCTTTGGTCCAAGAGTTATGAAACATGTGTGTTACACTAGCATCTCAGTTGGTGGACCAACATATCTCCAACCAGTTCTTCCTTCTTCCTGAGTAACTGATCTGGGAGATGACACGTAATATCTGCGTAAAGAAATTTAGTCCAATATGCTCCAGAAGTCTTTGCAAGGTCCTTGAGGTGATGTCATTTGTGACCTCTTTCTTCTTCACGATGCTGCAGAGTCTCTTCACCTCCCCTCATGGCTCCTTTTGTTGGTGACTCAGTGCCTCAACCAGAGGGTTATCTGCTGTAAGGCCATTGTCACCCTGAATTGTGAGTTCTGGGTAGCAGCACCCACCCTCTGGAGCTCTGTCTCAGTTGAGGCTTCTGATTTCCTAGGATATCTTCTCCAGTACGTGCTGGGGATGGAGCTTTGTAGTATTCCCCCTTCATGGTTGTGGCACAATCTCATGTTGTCTAAAGCGGATTCTTAGGGCCTGCTTTTCATCTGCCACCATGTAAACAGAGCTGCTAACTTCTAAAGTCTCTGTTTGCTGCACCCGGTAGTGAGTAAAAACAGTTACTAAAAGTGTTCAAAGAAAATGCTAACAGTATTGCTTTAAACATCTGTAAATTGGGTGCTTAAACTGCCCTGACTGCTGATTTTGTAAAACAAAGTGAGTGGACAAGATTACTGACCTCTGTGTGTGGTACTGGGGAGTTACCTGACAGTTACATATTTTTGATAGATAGTATATTGTTTGCAGATTTAGGTGACTGATATGTACCATTATCTCAGGATATCTCTTTGAAGAATGAATTAGTATAATGCTATTGTTTTTTTAATTGTGTCATAAATTACTTGATTCTTGCCTTGAGGGATCTGTAGTCTACACTACAACACAGAGGAGTCCCTATGAAACTTTAGAGGATGTTGTCTAGGGAGGTCTGGTTTTGTTGGTAGTTTATTATATTTCTGAGACTTTTATTTCTTGTATCCAACCCACACCAGTGAATCCCCAGGAGGGGTGCAAATGGCTCATATGATACCTGGTGTGCAGTGTGGGTGCTGAGGGCACTCAAAACGGTTTGGACAGCAAAGTAAAAATTACACAAATGAAAACAAGGAAAGCTGCAAGATAAGATTTGTAGGCTGACTGAAGCACTGGAAGAGCATGTGACTGAAAAGAATTAAAGTACATGGAAGTGATCTATGTGCAGCTTTAAGGCAAAGGGAGGAAGTGGTAACAAAATGACAGCAGTGATTTTTTGCAGTTTATGAGTCCAGACTTGTGTTTTGCTTCTAGCATTATATGCACTTAAAAGAAGGTAATCTTAATGAGCTAAGCACGCTAGTGAGAGTAACTTGAATGCTAATGTTTTGGCAAAGGATGCAACTCTTAAAGCTCTCTCTCAAATCTGTGCAAGAAATAGAATTTTAACATCTCTTAATATTACATAAATCTCAGGAGCCTTAATGCATTGCTTTTAATAATAACTCATAAATTATATAAGATTCTCATTTAACTGTTCTTCAGTTGGAAATAATAATTTAGAAAAAAGGTCGTTAGATACAACAATTTATGAAAAAGGAAAGGACATATTATTTGGTATAAGTGCTTATTTTCCATAGTTGTTTTCTCATGCCTTTTAAATAGTGTATAATTTTGTATAATTTTAAAATGTCAATAAAATCAGGCTAAGAGCAGTATTGTGCCAACTTTAGTCTATTCTCTTACAATTTTGTCATTGTGAGAAATGTTTTTGTTTGAGTGAACTAGAAGTGCATTGTCATCAGTTCCCTACTGCAGCACGCTGGATATTGTCCAACAGTTGCAGCATAATTCAGATGTTTGCTTAGGTTTTTACTGGCTTAGTCTTGATTTTGTTTTATTTTCAATATATTTTATATATTCTGTATCTAGTACTCTCTTTCTTATCTTAGCTTCACATGTAATTTTCATTATTACCAATGTATTCATAATATCCTGGACACTGTCTACTATAGTTTCCATTTTGTTTTTGTTCTTCTAATGAAGCCTTGCTTGCATGTAAACTAATTCTCATACATGATCAAAGAATGAAATTAGAATTTGACTGTTGTCTCATTCGGGATTTTTGACCTTGTTTTTTGGACTTAGTTACGCTTAGTGGGTTTAACTTTACAAAAAAATTGGACTTAAACACAGTCTGTTTAGAAAGAACTCTGTATTGTGCAAAACAATATATACTTCTATTGCATTAATTTAGAGGTAGTTTTTCAGTGACATTTTCCCCTTATTTAATTTGTCCCTTAATGCTAATGAAATAGGCTACTGTTAATTTATTTGCTTGCAGAACAAGTAGTTGTCCATCACATATATAACATAATTTTTTAAAGGGATACAGGTATTAGGAAAATACTGTTGCTGAAAAACAGAAATAGCTTCTGCTTTCTGCATGTTTAAAGGATAGTAAAAAGCCCATGTTAGGGTTTCATGGGGAATAACATTTAGTTTCCTGAACTGTGAACATTTATAATCTAAGCCATAGTTGTTAATGAAGTTTCGTATATAATCTGCTACCATAGTTACAAGCAACTAACTTATCAGATATATACAAATTGGGAAAATGGTGTTGTAGAAGCCAAAGGTCACTCTGCATTCTGTTACCATAATATCAATCTCTGCTGAATTCAGTGTGGCCTGTGGAAGTTGGTCTGCATTTCCAGTACTATGAATTAAAAACAGAATCTGTTTCCATGTATTCATCAGATCCTAATACTTTTGCAAAGAAGTAAAACATGCAAATAAAAGTAACCTGAACTGCAAAAATATAAAATGCTTGCAATCATGAACACATTGATAAAATTACTGAACTTTTAGAAAGTCTCCAGCACAGAAGAAAATGCCTTTATGCTCAAAATACTAAAGAAACAAGGTTAAAGTAAGTGGCAAGGTACAGTGTTCCTTTCATTTATAGGCAAAGACTTCAGTGCTGTAATTTTAAGGAAAGTAAAGGAAATGGCTGTGGTAAAATGAAGGGAAAGGTAAGCTGTTTTTCAGCTTGAAAGGAGACGTTAATCAGGTTTTTGTTTTAATTTTTCACTCTGGGAACATCAAAATAGAAAAGGATATTTTAGCAAGGAACTGGTGAGGACTAGTAAGAACTCCTTCATTATAGGTTAAGAATGCATGTGACAGTCTTTACTATGATTCATTCTGGGGCAACTTGTAGCATGATATCAAGGCATAATTAAGGCTTGCTTTTTATCAAGTTGCAGCTTGTACAGTTAGCAGTGCTATCAAACAATAATATGTTATCTTACCTCTCTTTGCCACTTGCATTAATTAAAGAAAAAGTATATTTGATTAGTGGCATCGAATGGCTTATAGTATTCCAGATGGGTGGATTTTGTTGGTGAAAGAGTTCTTCAGGGTGATCATTCAACCACCTGTAAAGCATTGTCCTGCCCTGGAAAAGGATGGAGTTATTTAATGTGAAAAATAAATCTGGGAACCTGAGAAATCTGTATTGCTTAGTTACATTTCCTTACTTGTCTAGTTTGTAAGTCAGCAGGAATGTCAGAAATGGCCATGTGGCAACTGCATTTACCAGCCTGAACAAGATTTAGGTAAAGAGAAACTGTAACTCAAAACTTGGGCAGCACACTGCCACCTTCCTCTATTTCCAGACTAACATATGATTATGGAAGCTGGAAACATGTGAAAGATATAAGCAGATATCAAAATGCCTTTGAAAGCAAATGTCACAGGAAAATATTAGGTATATCAGAGGGAATGAATTTATAATGAATGCTGGGATCTGTCAGAGATTCAACAACTCCATTTTACTTCATGCAGGAAAAAAATAGGGGAAAATTTCATAGGGTGTATTATGTAGGATTTAGGATGGAAATATGTGCATATGTGTTCCATATTGCCTATGCAGTGAGTCTCACATGTTCTTATTGCATCAGATGTCCTTGCTGTATGCACACATATTGTCAGCATGCTGGATGGGCTGTAGAGCCTCTGGAAATCTTGGACCAATGACTGAAGCTCTTCTGGTCTCTTGTTCTTGGAGGGTTGGGAAGAAAGAGTTAAAAACTAAGAGCTATCTGGAAAATCTGGTAAACCAGTAATTATAAAAGGAGTCAACCAGAAGATTGAAAAGTCTTCAGGAAAGATGTACAAAGAAGGTTCCTACCTGTGGGCTGTGGAGCCATGGGAATATGGACAATGGTTTTAAAAATCTGTGAGAGGTAATTAAGAAGAGTAGATCTGTAGTCAGTCAGCTTCTGTTTGCTGTATAGGGATCCATGTTCCTATTTGTGAGAAATTGTGAATTTGGGATGGGGTTGTGGAAAAACTGGAAAAGGAGAGAAGCTTGGAAAATATTAATTCATGTGCTCTGGAAAGAAAAACTTGGACTACACCAGGAGGGGAGCCTTGTACATGCCCTGGGCAATGTTATACGACATGGGAAATAATTGGATTCAGATGATACTTTGTGGTAAACTTGTTTTGGCATGTGGAAAACATTCTTCATTTTGATTATCACAGTTGTTTTCATGCTTTTTCTGAGAGGCAAAATATTTCACTACCAAAGATTAATTATTGCTCTCTTATCTAGTTACTGTAGGTGCTGGATGATTTACTGCTGGCTTTTTTTCTTGCTTGACAGTGATCTCTAAAATCCATATAAGTTTCTTCTTCAAAAAGAGAAAAAAAAAAAGAAAAAGAAAATCATTTGTTATATTCCACAATCGTATCACTACAATTACCTAAGAAATGTGAAGTTTTATACACAACTATTAGGTCACTTACATTTTGAAGCTACTTTAATAAGCATTTTGGGAAGCTTGAGATGCTGACAGCAACTCAAAGAATATCATCTACAGGATTCATAGAATCACAGAGTAGTTAGGGTTGGAAAGGACCTTAGGATCTTCTAGTTCCACCCCCTCTGCCGTGAGTAGGGGACACCTCACACTAGACCATGTTGACCAAAGCTCTGTCCAACCTGGCCTTGAATACTGCAGGGATGGAGCATTTACCACTTCTTTGGGCAATCTGTTCTAGTGCCTCACCACCCACACACTAAAGAACTTCCTTATACCTAACCTGAACTTCCCCTGTTTAAGTTTAAATCTGTTCCCCCTTAGTCCTATCACTATTACGTATTTGAATACATTAACTGTTTTGAGATCTAGTGTACTAGTTCCTGACTTGTTCTAACTGTTCTTCTAATTGCTCTTCCTTCTAAAATAATGTTGATTAGCTAGTACAGCTGGCATCTGTTACCAGCTCTGAAGAGTCTGAGAGTTGTTTGAGTGTGTACTAGCGTAATAGTCAGGAGAATTATTAACAGTGCAGTGTGTTAGACCTGTCTGCTGTTGTAAAACCAGTGGAGGTATTCTAATGTGAGACAGTAAAGTTTCATCTCTTACTATAGTAAGCTGGGTCTCAGGACACTTGGATTTAAATACTAATTCAGTCCCAAGTTTTTTTTTTGTAGCATACAGCATGTAATTTAATCCATCCCATGTGTTTTATCATTATCTATAAAGTGGGGATGCTACTTAATGGTATTATTGTCCTGAAGATATAATCTGTTAATAGTAATGGGGAACTCCAGTACCAAGTGTGTTATGAATTACTTTTGTTAACTCAGTGAATGGATTAATTTGTCTGAGAACCTGGGATGGCCCTTAGCATCTGCAGTTAGCTTGAGAAATACACACATTCTGGACATCTAAAAAAAAAGAAAAAAAGCAAAACCATTGAATCTTCAGTCATAACTAGAATCTACTAATTGTCCTACTGAGGTTAGTCTGTAAATTAACCTATAAACTTCTGCCCATAGTCACCCAATACTTTTTCGCATGTTCATGATTCTCTACCCTTACAAACATACAAAGGCAAGAATCAGGTGCCTTTGCCTTTTCATTCTATATTTTGGCAGATTTGCTATTGCTTGATGATGATTATGACATAACTATTTATGGATTATTTTAGAGCAGGAAAAATAAAATAACATAAAAGTACTTGGAAGGCAGAATATTGTCTATACTAATAGCTTTGTGATTCAAAGCCACTTTTGAGCAAGAGGTGCCTTCAGAAATCCCCCTCTGCATCCCATGTACATCAAAAACTGGGGGCCAAAATTCCCTCTCTGCCAGTAATAGTCTGTTCCCTGTCTTTTTCCTTCTAAGTTTTTTCCACTCAGAGTATCAACTTCATGTTCTTACCAACTCCTAATAACCATAGGGCCTCTTGTATGAGCAACGTTTTCATTCCCTAGTATCTCAGTGACTTTACCCTCTACCAGACAGATGAGCTTTGCAGCAGTGGGCTTGATTCTCTGACCTCCACAAGCAACCTAGGCTGCGAGCTCAGCTGAAAAACAAAAGTTTAATGTATTAAGGCAGTGGTTGTTGCAATGTCTGCCATAGCCCAGAGCAAATAATGGATCATAATGTGGAAATGGAATAGGAATGATGACATGAGAAAGCAAGACTCAGCGTTTAGAGAAGGTTAGGAGATGCATTTTGCCTACTTTCTCACCATAGTCAATTCCATTCTGTACACCTCAGTTGGGATATATTGTGATTCTTTGTGATATACTGCAAATACATTGTTTCTTTTCTATATGAGCATGAATGACATGAATGAGTTGGCGTGGAGTTGAACTCGCAGCTTTGAGATGTTTGACTCAGTTTTGTATTTTTTTAAGGCTTCCTTTACAGAGCAGGGGACCAAAGATTGACTTCATTTTCTTAAATGAAACATGAGGTTGCCATTTAAAGATCCAGAAGGTTGCCTTTTGTAAAACCTGGTTCCATAAGCATTTTATCCTCACTAACTAGTTCTCTGTTTACTACCATATCTGAAAAGTTCACTCACAGAAGTTGACTTTGGCTGAAAACCAAGAATCTACTATCATAACAAGATGCATACTTCTGGTGCAGAGGAATTTTTTTAGCTAATCTGTCAGTTCGATCTTCAGGCACAATTATTTCAGCAATATCAACTGAAACTCAACAGTGCAGCACAGATTGAGTAGAATGACTTGTTCTCAGGACAGGTGGGATTACTTCGCAAGTAGACTGTTTGGCAATAGCTGTGACTGACAACAGATTTAAATTTCATAATAGTTTATTTCATTGCTTATCCAATTGAGATGCTTATATTTATGTTGGAGTTATTGCCAGCGCTTTATTAGAAATAGCTCCAAGGCTGAACCCCTTAGTAACAGAAATCAGCGTACTATACAGCACTCTGTTTAGATGGACAAATAAGCTTCTCTGTGCTAAGAGGCAAGATACCTTCATGTGCATGCCTCTCTGTTGACTGAAATAAAGTAGGTTTCAAAAGTTTTAGTAACTCCCAGAAAATACTGTCGTGACTTGTGAATTGGAACAGGCCAGGAAAGTGCTCTTCACACATGTTGCGTGTCATGACTCAATATGCCAGATAGCAGGCCTTTTGCTCACCTTATGTTAGCTCTGAAGGTGTTGACATATTGGACCTAGTAAAACATTGTAATAGTTAATGACAGAAGCCGAGTGAGAGCATACAACAGATCATAAACTCACTGTCCCTCTTCATTTAGCATGGAGTTAACCTCCAAAGATCTCCACTGTGTGTAGAAAAGCTGGTTTGTTAAAGTAGTCTGCATTTAATTAGGAAAAAAGTATTTCTCATTCAAAAAATATGTACTGCTCTCTTCTCATTTGTTATAGTTCAGAACAGCACAGAAGATAGCAACAATTTGCTAATATGCTATGCTATTTGTACGAAATAGATGATGTGATATTGGACACTTACCTGCAGTGATGGAACAAGATGGGGAAAAGAAATGGTGGAGGAGGGGGGAAATTAATGCTAAAGCACCATGGTTGGGAATCGGGAGCTCCTGGCTTTCCGGTCCTGTGATTAGATGTTACCGTCAATCAATTCTTTTTTTCCTATCATTTTTTCATATGATAAATTACAAATACAAAGCTGTGGATGTTCCCTGAAAAGCTTTGTAAATACTGCTATACCACACAACAACACATCTTGACTGTTCTTCATTCTTTCATCATTACAGGAGGAAATGTTAATGATTTTTGTATTAGATCTGCCTACTGCTTTGCAGGATAGAAGAAACTTGTGACCTTTGCAATGAGAAGCTTTCTTATTTCCTTTACTTGTTGCAGTTGCTTGATACTTGGTAGGGGGAAGTAGCCCTAAAGCTATGAAGCTGCCTGTTGTGTCACCCATTACATTCCTGTGCTTTTGATGAGTTGTCACTGAAAGAACATTTCTCTTTTTACTTTTGTTTCCCTGAAAATCTTTGGCAGCCTGCCAGAGTACCTCTTGAACCCTCTGAGGTATAAGTGCTGCTGTTGCTGGAACAAAAGTAGCAGTATGGCATCTTTGAGATACAGAAACTGGTATTAAAAATAATAGCCCTTCACCACCTGTAATGCATCTGATATTTTAGGATTAGGGAGAAGATGAGCCTGTGACACACTTTCCTTGCCAGAACTCAGTGCTTGTCCCAGTGACCTAATTTCCTGCCCTAAAGCAGTATCACCTGAGGCTGGAGTCCACCGCAGTTTCTGGAAGAACAGAGAGAAGAGGATGGAACCATCACTGTTCTGTATTCTTGCAACCATCACTCTGTGCTATTTGTCAAGGATGTTAGCCTGCTCTGCTGCCAGCTAATGTAGTTAATCTGTAGTTTATGCAGTATTAGTCTTGGTGACACAAGTGAAGAGTTAAAGAATTGCTGATGAAAATGTGGTATGTAGGATTTGGGAGCAGGTAGGGGAAGAGTAGTTGGGAAGGCAAGCACTGAAAATCTTTACAAATTCTTTAAGCATAATGTTGGTAAAATTTTAATTCTTGAACTTCTGATGTTGGTAAAAGTTGAATTCTTGTGCTCTGTGTACAGTTGTTAAGATTGCGTTTTCCCCACCTTGAGTACATAGGCAAACAAGTTAAATACAAGGTTACTTGTATAGAGGAAGGTTGCTTGTGTATCCATTGTACAGAACCCTAAACCTGGAATTTCCAAAATTTTGGATCTGAAGTTCTGTAAATGAAATATTAAAGTTCCTTAACAGAGTTTCTTTGTTGGCAATCATTTTTACTGCATAAGAGAACTACTTAGAGTCTCTCGTTCTATTGCCGCTCCATGTATTAAATCTATTGTACCTCTATCATCAAGCTTGCCACGGTAATTTAAGTGTAATGTTGCAAGCTAGATAATGTGTCTAATGTGCATCAGAAGACTGAAATCATATGATCCAGGGTCTTTGTTTAATGGTGATATACTGAATAATAGGAATTTAAGTGGGGAAAATAAATAATTTGACAACCTAAAATAACTCTGTTTAGAGAGAATGAAGAAGTCCTTGCCCACTAAAGCCCTGTAGAAAATTACAGTTTATTTCCATGAACTCAGAATTTCAGTCAAAATGCTTAAAAATACTTAAGGTTGTATTAATTGAAATTAATTACATTTATATTACAAATGTGAGAAGAGGGCAGCTTAGTTTAAAAGGCCAGGATAGAGGCAAACAGGTAAAAAAACCTGGGATGATAGTTTTCATGACTAATTTGAATGAATGTGGTTTTGCCTTTAAAAGTTTTGAATTATCGTGACTGTCATGGCGCTCTTGAAATAAAATACTCTCTTAGATACATGTTTGGCTGGCTGTGAGCATCCTTGAGATTACTGGCAGGTATTATTTCTGTCTGCTGAACAGTCATCTTTGTGGCTTTACAGTAAAAACTTCCGTTCTTCAGTCAAGTTCTGTTGAGATACTGTTAAAGATCAGTAAACATTGCCTAACTTACTAATGAGTGACAGCAAATTTCTGACCCTTAGCCCACTGGCACTCCTTTTTGCTTCCCTTTGAAAAAACTGTCACCTGTAAATGTTTGACCCTATTCTCATTTCTCAGTAGAAAATGTCGAATTTAACAGGCTAGTTACTGTTTTGCTGATGTTTAAATGAAGCATACAAAAATTGAAACCTTAATGTGCAAATGGGAAGATTTTTCTTTTGTGTCCGTATGTGATAGAAACAGGTATATAGAGGGTATGTTCTATTCACCTTATTGGACCAAACAAATGAGAAATTCCTCTTATTATTCTCTTAAATCTAATTCTAAAATATTTAAAACCACTCTTAAGGTAAATAAAATCTTCTATAGTATCTCTGTGCTCCTAGGTCACTGTGTGTAAATATTCTGGGTAAGTTCAGAATCTTGGCTGTGGTTGGTTAACGATACAAGATGTTTTATAAAGAGATCCCTCAGCTTCTTCTTTTACCAGATTTGGATGTCTCTTAGAGTCTAGACTTTGTGTTCAAAAGAAACAAAAAAAGCATATTGTTTGAAGTACTGGTGCTACTAAACCAAGCATCAATAATGATGAATTCCTCTGGTCAGTTGCAAATAAATAGATGTTTTCCAATTCTTGACTTAACTTTCGTTAACATAATTTTATTACAGAATGATATGAGACTAAGCTTATATATGTATTTCTTAGATATAGTTAAGAATCTGTCATGGGTTCAGCAGCAGCAGTCATTTTTCCCCTTTAAGTAGTAGGTGGTGTAGCACTGTGTTTTGGATTTTCAGCTTGGGAACAGTGCTGATAACACCAGTGTTTATAG
>JASSUY010034205.1:7068-43496 GCA_032466535.1 Forpus xanthops
AAGGGTGGTGAGGCACTGGAATGGGTTGCCCAGGGAAGTTGTGAATGCTCCATTGCTGGCAGTGTTCAAGGCTGGGTCGGACATATCCTTAGGTGGCATGGTTTAGTGTGAGATATCCCTGCCCATGGCAGGGGGGTTAGAACTTGATTATCTTAAGGTCCTTTCCAACCCTTGCTATCCTATGATTCTGTGATTCTATGATTCATCTATTATGAATTATTTATTTTTCTTTCTGGCCCATTTTAGCAAACTTTTAATTAGAACTAGTTGTAGATAAAATTTGCATAACAGTAATTATGTATTTATGAAAAGCTTGACAAAATCTTAGTCATACTTAATTTTACATAAACATCAGACTGTAACTCAAATATTTTCTATTTAGAAATTCTGTCTGAAAATAAATGTAAAGTAGATGTTTTCCATTTCCATTTTCCAGGCAGGTCAGGCTCTTTGGTTAGATCTTTTGCGTAATCTCTTGATTTCAGAGGGTAAAAAATACCCCATGGCGGTAGCCTAGATATCCTGCAGACCCACACTAGCTGTCCTGCAAGGTATGTGGTGCTTGGCATTAACCATGGACAAAAGCAAAAAAGTAGATCATAAGTGCATCCTCAAGCCTCTGAAGCAGAACCAAAGAAAATATTTAGTATGTGAAGAGCATCATACCAGAAAAAAATCATTGTTTTCCAGTGTAAAAAATCTATTACACAGAACTAACATTCACTTAGAAGCTTAGTCAGTAATGACTTAGCACCCAAAAATGTGTCCACAAAGAATTTTCAGACAAAAATCCACAAATTATGTAATATTAATCTTTGTCTAAAAGAAGAGCCTGTTTCTTTCTTGTTGCTGACTAAACTATGGGGTGGTGTGGGATATTGCACTTGACACCAAGATTTTTTTGCACAGGATGAAAGTACTGCTAACTAAGCTTTATTTTGTAGGCAAAATGAAAGTAGTGTCTACAATTTACTCAAAAAACTTATTAATATGCTACAATTCTCTCTTTGAAAAGAAATCCACATTCCACAAATCAGTTCACCAGCCTGCTTTTTTCTTTAGGACCGTAATAGTCATTCCAATTTTATCTCATCTCATTTCTGTGACCAAAATTTGCAATAAGAACCAAAAGGAACAAAAATCGGAATACATAAATTTATTGCCAAGATAAAGATTAAAAGGACATGGATTACATCATTTTGGCAGATTAATAAATATCAAAATGGTTAATTCCTATCATTGCCCTTACAGTAGATTCTGCAATCTTCCCATTTTTTGGCAGCATGCTCATTTAATGCATATTTGAGCAAATGCCAGCTTGCTCCTCCTCCTCCAAATCTGCCTCAGATCACAGAACGTCATGTCAACAGAGACAAGAGAGCCACCACTTCCTGGATTAATGAAGTTTTTTGTGCTAGTAGGAAATTTCAAAAAGAGAAAAAAACAGACAGCCCTATTTAAAGTTCTCTTATTCTTAGGGGGTTTTTAAGTTGTTTACTTGAAATAACATTTAAACAGGAATTAGAAGAACACTATTAATATGATTCGACACTCTTCAAAATACTGAGGTAAGTCTGAGTCCTAGGAAAAATGTGTCAAAGATATTATTCCATTTTTCTCTTGGAGATCAGTATAAGGCGTAATGGGTTTAAACTTACACAGGGGAAGTTAGGGCTGGAGATAAAGAAGCTCTTTACTGTGAGGATGGTGAGACACTGGAACAGGTTGCTGAAGGAAGCTGTGAATGCTTCATCCCTGGCAGTGTTCAAGGCCAGGCTTGACAGAGCTTTGGGTGACATGGCCTAATGTGAGATGTCCCTGCCCATGACAAGGGGTTAGTACTAGATGATTTTAAGGTCCTTTCCAACCCAAACCATTCTATGATTCTATGATTATTCCTGAAAATTTTCACTTCCAACTGTTATTCATGGGGAGGATATGGACAATGAAAGAGTTGTGGTGAAAATAAATAACTTTTAAGGCATGCATGTAAGTATGGGTTTGCATTGTAAGACTGGAAGCATTTTTTTCCCTCAGACTTTTTAAAAAGACTTATTGGTGGAAGCAATAAGTACTTCAGCCACTACCTTCCTGCATCTCCTCTGAGAGTTCCTTGCAATTTTCTGCCATAAATGGGCTTTAATCCCCCAATTTTTCCCAGCATTTCCTAGTTCCCTTACTCACTAAAGCCAGAAAATTGTTATCTCATCACTTTATCAGATTCTTTTGCACAGACACTTGTATATGGCAGGACAGAACAACTGCAAGCTTCACTCATCTTAACTAGGTTGATAACTGTCAAATGATTCTTATTATGTTTTAGCCTCCCTGATCTTTTTCCAAATACCTCTTCGTTCGTTCAATAAAAAGAGAGAGCAAGACCCAAAACAAAAACCTTGCTTTAATATGAGTTGTTACGTTTAAAAATCTTTTTTATCTGACTCCAACTTTTCCATCTCAAATTTGAAGATTACCTTTTCACTTACACTATTTGTCCAATATCCACATTTTCAGTTCTATATGAAGTGAGGATCTTTCGTGGTTTGTTTTGTTTTCTTCTGCTGCTGCACTTTAAAGTTTAATGATTCACTTTATTTATCAGTGAGGTATATATTAGATATTATTAATGAGGTATATAATTAGGTATTCAGATACCTAATTTCCAGGTGTTGTCTGCATTAGAGTACATTGATATATGAGGATTATGCATACATGTAGGTTTGTGATTGTGCATGGCACTGGAGGTGCAGAGAACGGCTTGTAAAAGAGGCTCAGGATACTATTTTCAGCCATCTTAGGCCATAAGAATGTTTCAGGAGTTTGAAAAGTTGTAAGATGGCAAGATATTATATTCTTCGTTTAGGCACTAGCTGCTTTGTTATGCAACTTGAAGGTTGAGAGATTTCAGTTAATGATGATTTTGAGGTCTACTAATATTGACTGCTGTCTCCCCTATTGATCTGGAGTGCTAGTAAAATTCCCCTAGCCTACAGTGCAGGTTTTTGAGAAGTTACTGCATTCTCCTCCTCCTCCTGAATTGCATACTCCCGCATCTCATTAAAATTAACGATGATAGTTTGTCCAGTGACTGCAGGTTGACTTGCAGTTTTGTTGGCTTTGTGGGTAATTTTCCCTACCATGCCTTCTGCAATTATTTCTTAATTAAATAATTCATAGCAATCTTGCAAAAGTAATAAGCATATTTATTTCTTTTTAACTGATATTACCAAATGAAAAGTTAAAAAAAAAAAAGAGGAAAAAAAGGGAAAAGCAGTGTTTTGTGCTCATCTAGGACGCTTATATAGGGTCTTTCACATCACAAAAACTGGGTTGATGTTGGGGTGCTGTGTGCTGGTCTTGAACATATTACTAACTGTCCCTTCCCCCAGTATTGCTGCACATTTATATTTTTCATGAAGGGAAGGATTTTGAATGCCCAGTATTGACAGACCTGTGTGAGTTATTTTGTAGTTTGAGGCAGATGACCTAAGT
The DNA here is from genome assembly GCA_032466535.1 of Forpus xanthops. Taxonomy (NCBI): domain Eukaryota; kingdom Metazoa; phylum Chordata; class Aves; order Psittaciformes; family Psittacidae; genus Forpus; species Forpus xanthops. The sequence continues at coordinate 10,561 of JASSUY010034205.1, forward strand.
TAGGGCTGGAATTTTGAAGTCTTTAGAGGGATTAACAAAATTAAACCCAGTCAAATAAAAGGACATTTGTAACCGAGTGAGCCAAAAAGCACTTGGGGAAAAAAATACATATTTCCATTTTTATGTATACATTTATATATAGAAATGGAAAGCATTTACACAGAAAATTTCCACTAAGGAACAGTTATGCTGCAGTCATGACCTGCAGCTCCTGGGAGTTATTTTTCAAATTCCAGTAGTTCTTGAATCTGGCTCAATTGATGAACCAAAAAATTTTGCCTTTGTTTTACAGTGTTTTCAAACTTTACATAATCTAACTGCTTACTCACACATGCATGTGCACCTATGTATAACCCTACCTTATTTTAGTGTCATTTGCACAAGTTGTGTCTGGTCTTTCCACAAGAGACTGTGGCCGCGTAGGGAAGCATCACTAATGGTACCAAAGGTATCAGAAAATAACTGAGTAGGAACATGCTCAGGGATTATCCTTCCCACCCCTTCATTACTGCTCCTCCCAGCAGCCAGCATTATCAGTAGGGAAGTTCTCAAAGCCTGCGGATGCAGGATTTTCCTGGCTCACAGCTAAATATCAAAGGTCAAACAGAAAGAAGACCAGTGTAGAACATGTTCTGTGAAGATAAACTGCCTTTTTCAACTGCAAAAGTCAGCCAGGTACAGCACAGATGATTCTTCAGAGCAATCTTCAGCAGAAACTGCTTTGGAGGAGGTTTTCCATCTTTAGGCACTTCCACTAATAAAGCAGATGTTACTTCTCCTCAACACAAAGTATGCCATAGACACCAAGGAATCCACCAGGCTTGGAGTTACATAGTCCACAATCATAGAGTGGAAGGAACTCTCTAGATACAAGTTTTCAGTAGATGTTACACATCTGGATGGAAGATGCCTTGTTCTCCTATCTTCTTCAGCTGTTTCCAAGAACAATGCAGCTTTATTGTGAAATTTCTCTTAATGTGGCTTCAGTGGGAATTTCATGAGTATAAACGACTGTCTGTATAGGTCTGCATTATCAGACCATCCTCAGCAGTGACACCACTATAATGGGAAGAAAAATAGATTAAGAGAGCCAGAGACTACAACAAATAAAATCTTTTTCATAATTTATCTCCCTTTCTTTGACAACTTAAGAATCCCTCAGCTTGATCATGACATCTTGGAACTATGGGTTTCTTCTGAATTCTGTGTTAAGTTATATACTTTTTCTTTTGCTGAAAATCCTAGTGTCTTTTCTCATTTTGGCTCCAAAGATTGTTATCTGGATCTAAACTATTGTTTTCTGAAATTTTGCAACAATAAGTTTGATCTAGGTCCCAAAATTTAGAACCCAAAATTTGCTGAGCTTAAATCTGGAATAGATTTTTGCAGCTGAGAGGTTGAAAACAAAAGCCTAGACAGTCAAGATTTTACAATGGGAATATAGCTAGAAGCACTACATGGAGCACAAACAGGAAGATCTGAACCAGTTTATTAATTTTAACAAACCCAGTGACTCACACATTAATTATAAAGGACACCTTCCTCTAAAAGATTCTTCAGTGTCTGTATCTGATTTAGACAGAAAGGTAATCACCCTATTTTGTCAAGAAGCAGAGAGTATTTGGCAGAACTTAAGCAGAAACAGATCAGAAATTTTTTTTCATATTAAGTTCTTTTCTATTCCCTTTCCAATTAGGGCACTTAAGACTTTTGCAAACTCTGGAAGTCAAAGTAGCTTTGTGAAGAAATGTGTCTGTTAAGTTCCTCTGATTTTGAAGTCCCTAATTATTTTTTTAAACGTTCTTTGGAAAGTTGTCTTCCAGGTTGTTTGATTGAGATGAAAACTACTTAACTCATTACATTGTTCTCTTAAGAAATGATATTTCTGCATCTGTCCTTCTTCTTACTCATAATTTTCAATGCAGTGACTTTCTAGAAGCCAGTGTTACTAGAAACTCTTGATCTTAAAAACCTGTACAATGTTTGCCTCTCAAGGACTATATTTTGCACTTTTGTAGTCTGTTTACATAACTATGAATGTTTTGCAGAGGTCTCCATGGCTTTATCTGACCAGCCGTCTGGTTTTTTTACCAAAGATACAATTGCACAGCTTTTCTCTAGAGAGGTTCTTTGACTTTTAAGGTTGTATTGACACACAACCTCCAGAGAGTCCTTTCCTCAGATGGAATCCACGGGAGTCCCTTGCTCATGGAGGAAGAATCAGTCTCCATAGCAATGGTTCCCTTTGCACCTTGCTGCAGAACTTTGGAGCTAATCTGAAGAAATAAAATGAATTTTCCAATCAACTTCTCCTTGCATAAATTCCAGCATTCTTGCATGATGATTCAGGAAAAGATTAATTTAACTGGGTGCCAAAGAGGAATTCCTGCCAAAAGTAGACAGGTGATCCTGAAGAGGCTTTCTGGCCAGAGAGGCATTTCAGGCAGATGAGCTATTTCTGCAGAAAACTCTTGATTCAAAGATATGTGAATGTCTTGTCTTGCAGATGAGAGTCACACAAGAAATCCTGAATGTATAACCTGTGTCTCTCATGGATTACCACTGATTTCAATGGAGTTAAACAAAAAAAAAAAGTGATTATAAAAGACTATTTCTCCAAATTCAAATGCCTTGCACTGGTTTAAAAAATTACTATGAATTTTGAAAGTAACTCAATAGATGCCTTGTGTCTAAGCTGAAGGAAGAACACAGTGGATTCTCAAAGCAGTACTTTGAAATCCTTGTATTCCTAGTCTGTCTCTTGTCAAACTGTGATTACAGGTGAATGTTGATATTGTACTGATGGCGTAATTACATTTTTGTACTGATGGTGTAATTAAGGAAATGTAGGTCAACATCTGTCTTCAGAGGAAAATGACAGTGATCAAAATTGGTTTAATGTTGTATAATGTTACTGCTGTATATGAATTGATTCAATATAAGCAAGTATAGGTATCAGTTTCCTATCTGACATAGATTACCTACTTAATATTTCATTACGATTCTGCAATGAAACATTTGTAATCACAATTATAATTTTAGTACCACCCTAAGATTTAATTGCAATTTCTTTTAGAGAAAAATTTTCACCATATTTTTTGTGCACAAGTTAAAAAATAAGCTGCAGTAGATTAGATAGATACATTATTTTAATCAATTCATATCTATTTAGGAAACATAGAGCTAGCATATTTGTACATTAAAGTCACTCCTTACTATTGGAGCACAAAGGCATAGAAAGGAAATGCTATTGGGGTAAGCAAAGTTTTGTGAGAGAGCTGATAGAAAAGGGTAGAAGGACACGGCACTGAATGTAGTGTTCAGTATCAGTGAGTGTCACTTGCTTTGTTTTAAGAAAACATAAGCAAATTATGGAAGATTTTCCACACTTTATTGTGTATTTCCCAATGCAAGACAGATAGGAGATGAGAAATGGCTACATTTTTATTTTGCCTTTTAGATCTTCTCATTCAAAAATTAACAATGTAATAATAATATTCATAGCAAAGAAGCTTACTCCACAGTATTCTTTAATTAATTTCTTGTTTCCAGAGATCCTCAGAAAACTGTAGAATATATGCTATTTCCTTACCAATAACCATTTTTCATAGAGGAAGGTAACAGAAACTTTCTGTGAAAATTTGATGGTTGAAAGCATGTTGATAATCCCATTCTTTCCTTTTCCAACAGGGAAATAAGTGCCCATTCCTCCAGGGTGAATTTCTGCAGCCTGCAGAGACAGCACCATGAAATTGTTCTGGGACTTTTTTTTTTCTTTTTTTTTTTTGCTTTTCACAGGGGAATCCCACTGTCTTTTGTAGACGTTAATGAAATCTATCTCAGAAAACCCCTATATCATATAGGTACTGCATATATGTGCTGGATCCAGATGTAAGAGCTGAGACACTGGTTTTCTTTTATCATCTTCTGCCACTTACAAAGAATTTGTAGTGTTACAGACTGAGGTGTCTCCTCTCACAAGCCTGCTATTCAACCTGAAGGTGGAAACTGTTCTCTGCAGACTATGAGCAGTATATCTTAAATCCAAATTATTTAATATGCACCTGTATCTAGGCAAGAGCCTCTCACGTGTGGTGCACCAGATGCATTTTTTTTTTTCAGAGTTTCATTTACAGAAGCTCTGAAGAATGGGAGATAACTCTTGACTGTCAGCAGGATGCAAAGGGAATGCCAGTCTCCAGATTTGGATTATTCCAATTTGTAAGGTCAGAAGACATTCACCATACAGAGGATGACAAAATGGATTCATAGTGGGCTACAGTCCCACTGCCCTTTTTGCAAGTGTCTGACAAATATAGTGCTACTCATTGAAAGTAATAAACCTGTGTTGCTACATACTGTCACCTCAATATCCACCATTATTTATCTGCTGTGCCAATATACTCTCAGAGATCTTTTCCAGCTCCCTGTGAAGGTTTCCTCTTGACACCTTTCTAAGCACTGCATCCCTGGCAGCCAGAGGCATAGAAGGTGGCGAAAGTTTTCACACTGGAAGCTGATAGGTAAATTAGACTTATGCTGGTCTGTCAAAAAAATGTAAGCAGTTAACATGGGTTGTAGGCCAATGTCAGTTCAGCCCAGCACTGCAGTTTCATGTTTAAAAACAGGTTCATGTTTTTAACCGCGTATGCTGGCAAATGATCTCCAGACTCTTTGGCTCCGAGGTCACTGTGCTGTTGCAGTACCCAGGGCAGTGAGACCCTGTACATCCTGGCCTTATTCAGCCCATAGATTACCTGTCTCTGCTGGGCTTACCTGAGTCAATGTGACCTGCATGGTCTCCTTGATCTATGAATAGATAAGTGGAGAAACTGGAGAGAGGATCATTCCTCTCCTTTCCTCTCCATGCAGAGACGAAATGAAGGGTACACAGGATCTGCAGGTAGAGGAATGGTGTGGTGATGGAAAGTTAAGATAGGGTCACTGCAGGATGAAAAAGAGTACAACCTTCCTACAGCTAGCTGTACTACCATTCTTTATGTTTCTACCAAGTGCTGATGTCCTTCAGGGAGAACTCCTATTCCCAAAAGCCATGTCTATACAGACAAACAAAACAAGAATGAAGCTTGGACTAAGTTTTGAACAGTGCTGGGTAATTTTCTATAACTCTTAAATTTTAAACATATTCCTTTGGATGATTTTAACCCATAACAACAAACACTCTCCTAGACATTGCTTAGTCATGGGCAGGTTATATTTGAGCCTATAAGAAAGAGAAAGTATTTGGTCAGGAGGATGAGAATGAAGGGAAACTTACTGGGAAGAGTTACAGAACTTTCTATGGCATACCACTATTGTCTGCTATGAAAGCTGTGAATTTAGCAACTCATTAAATCTGTATAGCTTGCATTCAGGAGTTCTGAAGATCCAGCTTCCGTAAGACACTACATTTTTTTAAAAATAACTCCTGAAACAATAATCCAGATGCTTGGATGAAACTTGCTGATGTGTGAAAATATCGAAAATGATAAATGAGCAGATCCACATAATTACAGGTCTGTCAATCCAACACTGATCTTTGGCAAAATAATGGAAAATCTGCTACGGGAATTGATTCATAAAGAATTAATGCAAGGAAATACAACAAACTCCAATAATGATGGGAAGCAGACGTGATCAAACTCACTTAATGACTTTTTTGGATCAGACAGAAAGTGTGGTTTATAGGGGTAAAAAAGTTGATAGAGTAAACTTATGTCCAGGAATAACATTACATGACGTTTCATTTGCCAATAAGTTTGGAATTATATGAAATTGAGTTGGCATGCACCATATAGATCGGAAATAAGCTATTGATCAGACTTAAATTGTAATCTTACATGAAATATTATCATTAAGCAGTTATGTTTCTTCTGGGAGATCTACACTGCTTAAAATATTTGTCAACACAGTCTGTGCAATAACTTTAAAAATCATTGCTAATAAAGTTTGCATATGTCACCAAATAAGGGCAACAAAGTAGGAAAAAAAAGGAAGAATATTTGCCAGTGATTGCTTAGCTAGTTAGATACAATCCGCTCACATAAGAATAACTCTTAAGGAACTTTGGAGTCACCAAGGACGGCTAGCTGAATGTGACCTCTGAAAGTAACACTATGGCCAAAAATGTTAGCACTGTCCTTGGATAAAACTGGGTTCCAGGTGGGATCTCCTGAGAGTGGAGTAGACTTCCACTGAAAACTCAAAGGGCTCACTCTGCACAGTTTACTAAAGAAATGTAGTTAACCAAAGAGAAACACGATGTGATGTGTTTAGTCCAGAAACATCTTCACAAGGAGCAAAACTTCAACAATGTCAAGAAAGGAAAGGCCAACCAAATCCAATGCCTAGAAGGCAAAAATAGACAAACGAGGGCACTTCTTGTCTGCCCTGTGGTTGTTGGAAGAGATGATTGTCATAGTCCTTCAGACCTTAAGTTCATCAATCTATACAAACCTTTGGTTTCAGTGTAGCAGGGATGCTGAGAGGCCAAATTCTGATGTAACTGCTTCTAGTTTTAAACAATACCCAACATATGATTTCTCCATGAACAATATATTATATCCCTGCTCTCAGATGATTATTCTCCATATCCTGTTATGTTGTCGTGGTATGTCATAATATAATGATGTCACTGTCTACTGTAGTTCATCTCTCCAAATATACAGTTATTCTGTTATTTACACTATCCTAAGAAAGTGAGGAACAAAGAGATTAAGTTTATTTAAGCCAATCTTTATTCACATTCTCCTAGACCTAGGCTGAGGTATTAGTGACTCAACAATGATATTTTAATAGCTTTAAAAAAAAAAAAAAAAAAAGAAAAAGAATTAATAGGTTATTTTTTGTAATAAAAACTGTTATGTTATTGGGCAAAAGTTGCTAACTATTAATTATGCATACTTGAATAAGAACATGCCCACGTAATTCAACACTCTTTGGAAATGTAACTAAGGCAATACAGTTGCTGTACTCAGTCTTTCAATTCAATTTCTAGAATACATGTAGTGAGTTTGCACATAAACAGTTGTGTTAGGCAAACTAATACTCTGTCTAGCAGTCAATCCAGGTTGTTATCACAAAATCATTACTTGTTTGTACTATGTCACCTAGACGTTTCACTTGAAATCAGAGAATCATTGTCGTAGGAACTGCCTTTGCCCAGACAGCTTATTGCTTAACAGTTGAGACAGATGAATGCATTTCATCTCTTGTAATGAGGATTTTGCAGAGCAATTTACCTTCTGTTGTGCTTGATTAAACCTATTATGCCTTTACTGACACTTGTGCAACCCCATTACCCTTCGTAGGCTTACACAGGTGTAACAGGTTGGACCTCTAACAGGAATTAATTCAGTGATTTTTGCATAAGAAAAAGTAGGACTCATCTCACTCTCTCTCATCTGTAGTATTGGCTCTGCTGGATGGACAGCAGTGAAAATTACCTGCTATGAATATGTATTTTTGGTTCTAATTTACAGGGATGTGACTAGATATGTACCTCTACTGAACTGAAAGATGTTTTGCTATACCTTTAAAATTAAAGCAGGTTTTAAATAAAAAGGAAAAGGCTTCAGAAGTACTAAAGTAGTTCCATTGAGTAACATAAAGTGTAAGTAAAATTGCTTCTACTAAACTAAGGAGCGATCCAGTTTGCAAAACTGAGTAGGTAGAACTGGTGTCACAGGCATTGTTAAACCACAGGATCTATTAAATCTAAAAATAGATATTTTAAGATCTATTTTGTTACTGAAACTGCGAATGCTATTTTCTTCTTCACCAAGAGCCTTTCCATAGCTAGGAAATAAATATTTTATTCACTGCTTACTTCTGCTCAAACACTAAATGCAAGACCTTTGACTGCCTGCTATGGGACAGAAAGCAAACGGACAATGCCTAATTATGTAGGATTATGTACGTAAGAATAGATTTGGATTTTTAAAATCTGTATGCCACACTCTTGAATCCTTGTGTGCAAATGCTTAATAAACAAAGCCTAGTGCATCATAACCCTAAGCAAATGTTTAACTAGTATAAAAAATTACTTGACCTATGTAAGCTTTATTAAGAAAATATCTTTTGAGTAGTTATTGTAAATAATCATGTATTCTACTTGGGAATAGGCTTAGGGACAATATACTAAAATTAGGAACATAGAAATATGTATCCATCTGAAGTTAATTCTATGGGAACAGCACGAAAATTCCCACATTCCTACTGACAATAAAGGTCAATGTTACTTATCTTTGTCTCTCCTTTCTGCAGAATTAGCAGCATATATAAAAGAGGTTTTCAAAAAATAACTGACACAAATAGATATTTTGCTATTGATTACAATATGACTAAAATTTCTACCATGTTATTTTATCACCTGTCCAGTACAACTAGTATCACATAGAGGTTATGTCTGCCTTAGAAAGCAGAATGGACCAAGAGAAGCAGACTGCAGAAAGAAGTATATGGTTCTCAGGACCTAAAATCCACTATTGTTGAACAACCATTGGCTTTAGTTTGGTCCTATAACCTGAATACTTATTTGTGGCTGGAGTGCAGTAGGAATACCTCTGGAACACATTTTGTAATTTAATTTCATGCAAAATGGATTCAGCTTGGCACTCAGAAACTTCTGCATACTATGAACCAGGGCAGGAACTACTGGGAGATGTACTTCAAAAGTGCTTTACTGGTCTGAACTAAAACACTAACATGCACTCAGAACATCTCTACTCCAGGAATGCTTCTGGTCCAAATCAGAATGAGCAAGTAAAGGAGCACACAAGAAATGAAAAACAAAAATAGCACTCAGACATCAAAGAACACTATAATGTGCTGTTCAGGTTCATCTCAAGTTCTGAAACTGAGGATTTGTTCTGTTCGTCAAAACTCGTGTGTCAGCTGTTGCAGGAGAAACACAGCTGTAAAAAAAAAAAATCTTTGCTTCTCTCACATATGTCAGCTTAAATTGACCAAAAATATTCAGAAAAGAACAACTGAAGTTTGTAACATGTTTTTGAAAAAATTAGAGACTATATGCATTTAATTTTAAAACTTTACTTAGTGAATTTGTTAAGTGTGTTTTAAAAAATAGAAATTTTGTTTTGAAGTGTGTCTGAATCACTTTTTAAATGGCTACTACAAATATCTTGCATCTGGCACACGAAATATTGTCTTAGATCTGTAAGAATATTTACTTCTATTTTAGAAGCTTTTATTGTTGCAAATACCAGCCTTTTAGTTCAGTTTAAAAAACAACCACAGATTAGCAGATTTTTCTCTCATTTTTCATTGTCCTAATAACCACAAGTTAGAAACACATAAATAGCTAAAACAGGAAAACATGGAATGGTTGTGGTAAAGCAAGAGTTGTAGCAGTGTTTTGATTGTGTACAACATCTTGGCCATAAGGAAAAAAAAAATCCAAGTAAGAAACAAAGTAAATCCAAATCATCAGCATCTGATTTTTTTTATGATATTGTTAAAAGATTTCTAGTTTAACCCTTGATATGAATGTGCAGCTTACTGTATATCATACAAAACCAAAATATTTTCTAGGACACCTGAGTACAGCTAGGGCAGGTTTTGGCAAATAGACATGCCATATTTGTTTTTTAATTCACAATATTTTTTTCTTTAAAGGAACTTGCCATTAGACAAATCACATTGCTTATTATCTGGTTCCTCTTCTCCTGTGTCAATGATTCATTCTGACAGGGGAAGTTTAAAGCAACAAGTAAAATATAATAAACAATATCCATCACCATATAGGGAGCTTGGCTAAAAGCTTTCTGTCACCATTAATAATATGGTTTGGTTTTCAGCCTCATCATTTACTGCATTAGTGGCAGATGTAAAATACTGCAAGAAGTAAACAACTTTCAGTAGGTGTTACCTATGAAAATTTGGCCTCAAAATTAGAATACTTTAAACTTCCTTTAGTTATGTGCCTAGTCTGATGAACAGACCTCAAAGGGAGTGAGTATGGAAAAAATATTTATGTGACTAACTCACACTATATCTATTGTGTTATATTGTATGATACTATTATATCGTATGGCACTACTATCTCATCTTACAGGGACTTTGAGCCAAATACAGTTAAATAGTTTTCAGCTATAGACTCGAAAACTGTAACCAAACACAGAAGATATTATTATTCAAAAGCTAACCTGAATTCAGGGAAAAAAAAAAAAAAAAAAAGAATATATTTTATTTTAAGCAAAGGAACAGGCCCATTGTGGTATACTTATTCCTTATGTGAAGTACATACTGTTGTGTTTTAGAGGAGTGGGACCAGTCTGAGTCCCACAGATGTAAAATAACCAGAATCCACATTCTAACACAAAGTCTCTAGAAATTTTCAACACAGCCTTTGGACATTTTTTACTGTAATAATACAGTACTGTAAATACGGTACTGTAAATATTTAGATTTTTCTTTTTCATTCATTAATACTTATGGAAAGCTTCACACAACTTCTAACATTTTTCCCCAATTGTTTCAGAAAATGAGTAGCTGTAAGAGAAAAATACATAATTTTTAATTACTTGAAATGTATATATAAACTTCTTTAGACAGTGTTAGATAAAGCAAAAAAAAAATTAAATTAATTTTACTGCTTTTAAACTATGATAGAAATGTAAATTTAAAAAAATTTCAGGGGAAAAAGGTTTGATTTTTCAGAGGTTAAAAACAATTCAGACAAGTTAATGACTGAATTTCATGGTTAAGTTTGGTACCTCCAAACCCATATTTTTTTGCAAATATGCATTTAATAAAATATGCTCTTTTATGAATATTAAAATGTGTTGTGATGTCACTACATAGCTTTAGTGTTATTGTATAATTCTTTCTTATATATATTATGGATAGGAATTAAATTTCCTATGAACATACTGCTTTGTCTTAAATCCATATGGCTGAATGGGGAGGGGGGAGCCCAAAACCTAAGACGTTCTTTTAATATCAAAAAATATAGAGATTTTCTTAATTTAGCTTAAAAGAGATCATAATAAACCAAAGGTAATTTTAGCATTCTGCTACTTTTTTCTTGCGGAAACTTTCTTTGATAATTTATTTTAATGTATTATCAAGCATTTGAGGAAATTACATATCCATTTTAATTAGCAATCATAGGACTGTTCCTGGCTATTTTAATCTGGAGCATTAAAGCAGGACTTTCACACTGTGCTTTCAGCCACATCTTTCTTTCCCTCTGCTTCAATCACATACTCATATGTACATGCATGTGTAGAAAGTTAAAAAGATGCACCAAAATTAATTACTTTCTACTATTTAATTAAATTGGAACCACTGATGTGTCTTTTCAGACCATGCTAGCATTAATCCAGGAGTGAGTGGGGAAGGTGCCACTTAAGTTTCCTCAATATGTATTAATATTTGCATGTGTTTCTGGTTTCATGTGTATCAATTTAGAGAAGCAGAACCGAGACAAGCATTTTAGTTTATACGAAACATAATGCAAATCTAAAGTCACAGAAACTACTACTGCAGAAATCATCAATTATCTCAGTATTGCAGACATTGCTTAAAATTCGACTTGTTTGGATTTGTTTCCTATCAGTAACAAATTACTTCGACATATTAGCAGATCTTGTGTTTTATCTAACAGCTAGACTTCCCTTTGAATGTTAAATTAACACTATGTGATTTAAGTTTATGGGTGAAACACTAACTTAAAGCTTGGCCCTGGTAGTGCAATCCTACAGTAAAGTATTAGTGAATATAGAGGAAAAAATATGCATGTCCTTGCCTTAGAGCCATGACAGCTTCTTATCCAATGTTTTGTGTTGTTTATCCATCTCATTTCTTCTGTATCATCGTGATACAGACACTTCATGTATACACGCAAAAAATAGGTCATACAGACTCCCCATAGCTAATACTTCACATTTTTTTTATTTCCAGTTACAAAGAGAGATGTAGAGATCCACACTGCAATTTGAAGATAAAATACGGTGTATGTGATAAAAAATATAGCTGTTAATCTGAGGTAAAATTTAAGTCTTCATTAGGCCATGGCTGGCTTTAGAAGATAGAGAGCAATTATTTGTAAACAGGTGCTTCTGCAGGCATTCAACACCCCACAGTAGTAAAGGAATTCAGGCTGAAAATCCTCTTCACAAGGTGCAGGAGTGTTTTCTTCATATTACCTACACACTAAAGGTCTTAACTCCTTCAGTCAAGGCAAGCAGCTGAATACAGTTGGTCGAAAAACTGAATCAAGTCTGATTTAAATGTAGAATTAAGTGTAAATGGCAAGATGCTCTTACTCTGGTGGAGAAACCTGGGCAAGAAAATGGAGGAAGCTGAAACTTTGAAGCACTGAATGAAATGTCAGTGATGATGATTGTATTGGTGGACATAATATACTGACAAAAGAAAGCATCAAAATCAAAGTGATTCTCCAGAAATGTACATCCATAATGTGCAAAAAAACAAGAGACAAGAAAATGAGATAGTACTTTGAGAAAAATCATCTGTAGGACATAGGATAAAATAAATTCTGAGAATACTGGGAAATTGATGACTCTGTTATTGAATCAAATCTGGACACTAATAAAGATTATTGTGCTGTCATTGCAAAGGTACATATAATGGATAATTATCCTGTTGCGAGGAAAACCAGTACTACTGACTCAAATAGTATTGCTATATCCATCTGAAGAAGTATTGTTGTTAACTAACAGTGCCTTCAGTGTGCAGTATTTAATTTGTTTGAAATGAAAAAATAATGCAGTTAAAAATTATTAAAGTTCTGATTTCAAAAAGAGCTTCATCTAAACTAACAACAGCTGGGAGTATTTCTGAACTCCCAAATCTGGAAGCAAGCCTTGGCCATCTCCCAAGTGTATGAGGGCAAAACCTTGGCATGCATCTGTTCCTTTCCCTTGCTGAACTTTGATTTCGATGTGAAGGAAATCTGGGCACATGAGTCAGGAGGGAGAGGCACCTCCTCTGACATCGTGCCCTATCTGGGGATCAAGTAACTGGGAGTGCAGGCACTGTGCCTGGTGCACAAGCTGCTGAGTTTGGATGAAACCCAAGGTAACTATTTAGGGAGTCCGGCTGAACTAAGGAACTCAGGATTTGATTTTGGAGGCAGCCTGGAATGTCTCCATGTCAAACCTGCTAAAGCTATCTGGAATCTGTATGCCAGGCAAGGAGGAAAAAAGTGTACGAGAACTTTCCAGGCCTAAGTGGAAGAATAACTAATCTTGAAAATTACATTAAACATAAGTAAAGAGCCTGCAAGGAGTGGGAAAAAAGGACCAATCACCAAAGAAAACGATGATTTCGAAGTCAAGAAATGCAGGTCTAAAGTGAGACTTGGCAAAAGTGGGACTTGCTAAAAGTCAAACACAATCTGACCTCATAAAGGAAATCAGACTAAATAGTTAAAGTTTTCTTCAGGTGTGTGCTTAGATGGAGAAAATGTCAGGAAGCTGAAAGACTGCAATGAGGATGAGATACACATGAAAGTTCCACAATTGATTTGGGCCAGTTTATATTTGGACAAAAAAATGTAAACACTATTTCAGTTTTCAATAATGCTCATGTTGTTTAGCATAGAATTACACAATGGAAAGTAAATAAGAGACACCCACAGTCTAAGTGAACATATTCCAAAACAGTTTATTAAATTCAATTTGCCATTACTCAGATACCCTGCAATCTCACAAATTTAGAAGAATAGGTATATGAAACCCAAAGGCCCATTACAATTGGCTGGAATAAATCTATCAATCCCTTGTCAGTCCTGGTAATGTGTATTATTGTGTAATAATACACAAATGCACTGTCCACATTAAGAACAGTCATCCTAGAACCTACAGGATCCTTTAGTCTGACCTCAACAGTGGAAATTTGAGTGAAATTATGTCTGAAGACTTCAAAGACCATGTAATATAGTTTTGTCGCAGGTAAATTATGCAATACTAGATACTGATGTCTCTTTTAGACTTTTTTAAATAGGTAATGTGAACCTCAGCACAGCAATTGGTGCATTACCACTGCAAAAGCAGTTTACTGAGAAGACTAGGATCCACAGAAGAATGGTATAGTTGGTACATAAGCGACTCCCATAAAGTTAACAACAATGGAGATGAGGTGTCTGGCTAGAGGAAAGTTACTGCAGAATCATCTCTTCTGTGTGTGTGTGAGTGTATATTAACCCTGTTTAATATTTCCAAAATTACTAAGTAACAAACAGTATGAATATACTAGTGAAGAAAGTTAAAGAGAGGTTGAGGGTATTCACAAACTTCATTGGAACTAAATCCTCTGGGATCTTCTTGCAAAATGGTGTATGAACTCCACCAAACACAATTCATGCCAAGTCATGAGGCTTATGCTCTGACTACTTCTAGATAAGGTATTTTCCATCCCTTGGCTACAGAAGCAGTCTCAGAAGACTAACTGTTGCAGGTTAAAGCTGGTCTCTGCACATACCTCCTCTGTTGCTACATTTCCCTTCTGTGCCTTCCACTTTCACTGTCAATACATTATTAGATTATTATACAGGAAAAGCAAAATGACCTTGAAGACTGAAATAGAAATAAGATGAAATTCAACAACACAAAACTCAATAACTACATTGCTTTTATAAACTGGAAGCCACTTCAAATAACCAAGGAGAGGAGGACCTGGAAAACCAGCAGGGGGGCAGCCTAGCAGTTGTAGTCTTGAGATGTACAGGTAGAAGTATCTACACAACAGCAGACACTTATGAGGTGTCATCCAAAACACTGCATGCAATTCTAGATGCTCACATTAAGAAAGAAAAACTTAAATAGAAACTGGCTAAAACTGGTGTAAAAGAAACTCAGGAAGACAAGGAAGTAGTAATGTCAAGAGAGCCTAAAATTTCTGCTTATTTACCCTAGGAAAACAAAGTTTGAGGCAAAGTTTGATTGCCATATATAAATATGTTAGGGTAGTAAACAGCAGGGGAGAGAAAACACTATTCAAACTAAAAGACATTACTGGCAAAGGAACTAATTGTATAGACAAGCTACTAATAGCTTTAGGATGGAAATTAAATGGTGTTTAAACATTAGAGCCCTGAGATTCCGAAATCAGATTCTGACGGGGTAAAGGAGAAAAACATAAAGTAACTTCTGAAAGGACAGCAGGACATTTCTGATAAAAGGAAGACTTAAGGATGCAGGGTATCTTGCCCAGCTCAGAATTGCTCTTCACTCTTAGACATCATTTCTGTTTTGAAGGTGCAATGGGACTTAGCTCCAGCTAAGACATGAAATTTGGTGCACCTAGAAATGAACCCTAGGCTTGAGACTCTCATTCCCTGATATGAAAGAGATTTGAAAGAGCTACCACAAGAAATCCCAAGTGTGATAGAAACTTGCTGAGCCTGTGGTGCCCTTCAGCAATGGAGAGCACGGCTATGCAGCTCCGAGCCCCCTTGAACAATCCACCCAAGCTTCCAAACCATGCTGTGGCTTTCAACATATCCGTACTGCTTACTAAGAGGCACTGCTCCCTATGCTTTATTTTATCAATAAATTCTAGAATCCATTAAAGGGTCAGTCTAGGTAAGTATAAATTTAATGGCTATTCTACCAAGAATTTCCCAGAACTGAATGCTCCCATAACAGACATGATGTGTACCAAAAGATCAGATAACTAAGAAATCTATGGGCCGTAAACAACTTGAACTGGAGAATTTTTTACACTTCAGCCTTGGAAGTAAATAGGGAAAGAATCATTCAAAATAATTAAGCTTTATAATTTTAGTTTAGTTTTAACTAATTAAAATTAAGACATAAAATCCCTATGGCCTTTGAATTTTTATTTTCTTTTATTATTAAATCAGAAATTATCTTTAATTGTTCCAGGTGAATAATGCCACAGTTGTCTCCCTTTCTTACGGTTGTAGACTGCTAGGCAAATTGGCTTCTAGCCAATAGTCAGTATTTTCAAGACTGCAGACACAAAATAGTAGAAAAAATCAAGTTTCAAAATTTAATGTTATTCTATTTGTTGTTTTAATTTTAATTTCATGTCTTGCATGGGGTTTTTTTCCTTGGCTACTTTTTTTGTCAACTCTTTAAAGTAATTAAGGTATTTTTTTTTTTGCCTTCTAAGATGGATTGGTATAAGTAACACATACAACATGCCTCTATAATACATATAAGAGGCATGTAGAGCACGATTTAAAAATCTAAAATATTTTCAAGGGAAAAATACCAATTCTATTAATTCTATCTCCCCCAAGACAGACTGTTTTCTTATCTAAGCATTATCCCATAGCCTAGCTTGATTTCTTATAGTTCATTGACCCATTTGGTAAATTCACAGACAAACTTTGGCAGAGGTGTAACTTGATAATTAAAAAGTATGTTATCTCTTGCCAGCTTGTTATAGCCAAGTGTAAGCTGAACGCTAGCTTTCCCTAATCCCATCAACCCAGTCTGTAGGAAGGGTCAGGGGTCAGTAACTGCTTCTAAAAACACTGTTCAATTGAATCCAAACAAGCTCTTACCTACTAAGCAGCTGCTCACAAACAATTCAGAATCTGTCCTCATTACCAATTGTTTGGGGCTCCCTTTGCAAGAAAAGCCCTGTTTTGAATAGGTTTCTAATGCACCAGTAAGTCTTCATCTGATAGGCTAAGATCTAAAGTCAGCAAATTTTTTTACTTTTTTTTTCCCCTCCTAGCACAAAAGAGAAAAAAGTAGAAACCAGCTAATACTGGCTGGTGTATCTACTAGCTCTGTCAGGAAGCAAGATGTTGATTTTCAAAACACAGTGTTGTACATCAAGGAGGACTTCTAGGAACTGTCAAAAAAAGAATAAATATAATAATCTACAGAATTCTGTAGAAGGCACAAACTGTTTTTCAGTATCTGATAAGACAAAAAAATATTGCCTGTGTTAGGAGAAAGAGCAACGCCATTATATCCTGTGGTTAGATTTAGTTTTCATAATTATCAAAGGGATGCTGATCCTCCTGCCAGAGCTTGTAGAAGTATTTTTTTTTTTTGTTCTGCTGTGTCACATATCTAGTAAGCTAGAAATGTCTTTTGGAAGGATGAAGATGTTAGATAGCTGAAAACTTGTAGAAGGGGAAATTCTTACTGACAGTATAACTTGATATGCCATGTACAAAAGTAGATACATGCCCTGATTTGAACATGCACAGATTTATTCCTTGGAGCTTGTTAAAGTATGTATCTTCCTTTATTAAAAATGAAAAAATTGAGCATCAGTGACCAGCTATTGAAACAGATGGTCACATCTGGAAACTGTGGTATATACGCTACCTCCACAGCTGTAAATTGGGAGCCTTTAAGTAGAACCACTGGTTTCAGTGGGAGCAGAATTAAACCCTCTCTGACTTCTCCTATTATTTATCTTTTAAATACATGTTGATTCTGAAATCTTTTTTAGACCAAAAAGAAAAATAATTGCAAGACCATCAGTAGCTTACAAATGAGAGGCTGGACAGAGCCACCTCACCAGCACCAAACCTTTATACAATCCAGTCCTGACTTGATGAAAATGACTGCATGCTGGTGACTGAGAATGAGGGCGAGGTCCTCGAATCCTCAGATTTTCAGTCCCCTCCTCTTATTCCTGAGCTCAGTAGCTTTTTCCAGCTTCGTGGAGCATCTTTTCTTTCTTTCCCTAAGGTTAACCAGCTGTCCTGGCCAGGGAAGTGAAATGCACTGCAAGATTTCCTAACTCAGGTGTAGAGCTCTTTTGCAGCAACCCATGCAGAGAGTTTAGGTTCCTTACACCCCTTGATGTCCCTGCGAAATTGTATGATATTTCTCCTAATTTTATATCACAGTTCTGGAAGCTGTGAAGATTATGTTTCTTTTTCTGTGCTGTTTCTTTTTTTTATTTTCTGCTGTGAAGATCACAGTTCTTCATGGGAGCAGTTGATTTTCATTATTCTCATTGTTGCAGATGGAGAAACAAATATTTTAGGTAACTTTATCAAGACAGTGCTAAGAACAGAAATGCTCTGCAGAGCAAGAGGACAAATCTTATGAATATTCTTGCAGCAGTTTCTGCAAAATTTGAATTGCACATCAGACACCAGTGCAGGCATTAGTTTTCAAGTCCATGCAACTTATTAAATGATAAGTGAAACTGTATAGAAATAGACACTATTAGAAATATGCCACTGAAGTATATTTTTAGTTTTATTTGAAGCCTTAAGGACACACATTCAATTTAAGCAATATAAAATTCTCAGACTTCCAGAGGCAGTAGTCCATAAGAGGACTCAGTATATTAGGAAAATATAGCTAATAATTTAAACAGCAAAAAACTGAAGCTGAAAATGAGATTCACTGATTTCCAGAAGCTATGGCTATGCGTGTATACACAACTGGGTTGGTTGTGTCTGTGCCTTCAAATTCCTCCAGCCTCCACAGAATCCTTTCTATGGGTTCATTCTATGGGACTCATTAAAGACTATTTTTCTAAGGGCTTTGGATGTTGTCTTTTTTATACACTCCCTCAAGAGCAGAGATGAGAGTGATGCCAAGGTCTGAGCTTCCCTCTATGCTGTTTTATCACTGTCCAGCCTCCCTTGCTGACTCCCCTCTGACTCATTGGCGATACCTTCATTATCCACTTTGGCAGGCAGGCATTCAGCTATTCCTTCAGAAATTAATTTGCCCAGTGGACTCTGCTTCTAAAATAAGAATATCATAATGTAATCCAAATTATCACACTGCTAACTTTGAAAACATCAATGCCAGCAGTGAATCTTTGCGGAGCAAGTTGTAGTTTCAGTGCATTTCTCAAGGGGTGGTATTTACACATCCATAATACTATACAAAATTGGCAGGCTTTTGAGGCTGAGGATGAAGGGGCTGGGACTGTCCTCTCTACCTGCTACGAAAGACACACTGGGGCTGCTGTTTTCTGCTCCCCACTTGGTTACCTGCTCTTATGCAGAGTGACAGGAAATAGATTCAGATATGGGGACTTTAACTCCACAGTGTTTGTCAGAGGCAATTACCACAGCAATGCGGCATTTCTGAACTGGTTCCCCTCAAAAGGATGAGCACTGCAAAGGATGAAGATTTTGGATGCAGCTTAAGATATAAATTTTTAATTGATCTTACCTACTTAAAAAAATTTTTAGAAACAAGTAATATTTACTGTTAGAGTTGAAAGTGACTGAGATTCAAGAATTTGTGGGATTATTTTATAAAAAGAAGATTCTTGGGATTTATTTCATTTTGTAGTTATATTTCTTTTTTTTACATCTTTTTCTGATGGGTTTCTAAACATTGCTGCATTCCCTTCTCATAACTGTCCCTCTGTAAATGTTTAGCCAAATTATGCTTTCAGGCACCCTAGTATAAATCCAGAGTAGCTGCAGTAAGTTCAGAGGAAGAAGGCCAGTTTTTCATCAGTGCAGTTAAGAAAATTTGACTTAAGGATCTGATATACTGTTCTGCTACTTATAGAAAAGTTCTGACCAAAATACAAATTGAGGTTTTCAGAGAGAAAAACAAAACCTCCCCAAAACCTATCCCACTTTATTTTCCTGACTCTGTTAATCACTTCTCTCTGACTGTTTCTCTTTCTTTGCTTTTGAGTTCTAAATAACAGCAACTTGCTAACAGCACGGACTGGATTTAAAGCTAACAATGGCAGTCTAAAGCCCCTTGAAAAAGGGTTAATCATAGACTGCATACTAAAGCATCTGTTAAAAAAAAAAAAGTCTTTAAATCATTTTAAGTTTAAGAGAATTTCTTTGCACGCTTCCCCCCCCCCCTCAAAAAAAGTGAGACCATCTTAACTGTAAGAGCAAGTTTATTCAGGTGGTATGAATCAGACAGAGTTCACTGATGCAAACTATAGCCTCAGAAAGCACAGCAGGCTCTGAGCCTCACAGGGCTGCCCCACGAAAAGAAGCATAACAAAAACCAGAGAAGAACAGGCCTGCCATAATCTCCTTGCCCTGGCTAGAAAACAGGGGTGAAGGAAAGCTGCCCTCTCATTATGGTTTTGGTCTCAAGGTTAGAATTAGACCCTTAGGGTAAGCAGCTGTCAATTAGAGATAACTCCAACCAATCCTGTCTGAAATCTTGGACTTATCTCCTAGCAACTCCCCTTCTTTCAGGGCAGAAACCCTTCACTCTGCCTTCAGCTCAAGAGTCATCCTGAAGACAGTGAAATAACCTTTTCAATTTGGGCAGATGCATAAAAAATCCAGATTCCAGAGTCTGGGTGAAGCCTGTGTGACATTTGACTGAAGCCGGGTTTGGTCTAGGTTGATTATATGTTTGCTTTGTTTTCCACATTGCAGATGTTGTGATTTTGCTAAAAGGGTGTGCTCAGATAACACCTACAAATTCAGTAGAGTTTAGGTGCACAGTCATTTGCTCTGAAAGATACAGGGTTATGATGCTTGAGCATCTGCGGGTGCATCTCTCCTTTTGCATAGGGAGAAATTTGCCAAGGGTTGAGAATTAGGAGTGGCCATGGTTACAGCAACAGCTCTGAAGTCCTCTATCTAGTGTAGCAGGGTATACAGAGCACCGACAAGAATAAATCCTGTTAAGAAAAGCATGAGGTTATGCACCATTTGTGTAGGAAACATGACAGAATTTGAGGGGGAAGTTTAAAAGGCACCAAAACCCACCTCCACCTCTATTTTCAGGTTTTACAGTTTATTAGATTTTTTTCAGATCCATATCGGTCCCTTTTCCTAACCCAGTTGAGAGTCTGAAAGAAGAGAGGGAGAGAAAGGAGGAGCAGGGAAAGAGGAAAGGGGTACTCACTGAAAAGTAAAGGGGGGGAGAAGGAGCTCGTCTTTGATTCAGCTGGGGTTCATGTTCACAAAGGGATCACTCAGAAATTTTGTACAAATGGCAGGAGCAGAATGTGAGCGCAATGAGGGGCCTAATGCAGGCACTTGTCCTGTAATCAAAGATTCAGCTCAACATGAGTCTTTTGTGAGACAACAGCATCATTCTCCACCCAGGCTAACCCCTGAATGCAGAGCAGTTCTCTCAAGCAAGGCAAGCAGGATGAGCCTCACATTTCTTTGTCTTGTTTGGAAAATATGATTTTTTTTTTTTTCCCGCAATTCCTCATTTGTTTCTCTTCTAAAGAAAACATATCTCGATGAGCCGCCTGTAGTAAGCCAGAGGATGTTTGCTTGAGTGGAGGCACTCTCAGGGCAAAGAGGGAAGCAGATGGGCTGACATGGTGGAGTGAAGGCAGCTCCAGCCTGCGCTTGGTGACAGTGTGCAGAAAAATGGCTGACATTTCCATACTAGTGAATGTGTAATGGGCATCTTCCTCTGTGCAAGCACAGTTCCCGCTTCCTTAGGCTTTAGCAGACCTATATAGATGAAACATACAGAGATTCCTTGTTTTCTGCTTAAAGCCATTTGGCAGTAAAATTTCTCAACCTCTTGAAACATTTCTTTAAAAAAAAAAAGTTTTAGCATTTATTGAAACAAAACAGAGAATTTTAAACTGGGAAAATAGACTTTTTCAATTGGGTTGCATTAAAAATCCCCTTTTTTGATTTGAAAACAGTGATTCTGTGTATATATATATATATATATATATGTATTTAATGCCACTGTAGAAATTATTTTTAAGTGAAATAAATATTTATCTGCTTCCTGATATTTTTACCCCAACTGAACATTGACGGATATCATCAAGTATAATCAATTATTTTCAGAATTTGGTTCTTAAGAACTGGGAAGAATATGTAGAGAGTAAATCAGATTTGCAATCTGTAAAGGTTTACACTGAAACAGTACAAAGGAATACAATTAGGGTATTGATACGCAAAAAGTGAGCATTAAACTAAGCAGCCCAGTTTAATGTTTCCTTATCTAGGGTTACAGCAGAGTAAACCAGCATGGTGTTGTGTCATGGAGGAAGGCAGGTCCCAAATTCTTAAGAATCTCATTAATTCTTTGCTTTCTTCATTTGCTAAGTGCTTATGCCTATAGAGTATTGACTGCTACCTCTAGCAGTGTTAAAGGTATTTGTTGAAAGGCTATCCAGAAATGGACTCAAACCTAAGCTCCTTGTTGATACCACAGGCAGTCTTGGAAGCAAAAGGATGAGTGTTTAAATTTCAGCCAGACTTTTTTTAGACATAAACCAAATATGAAATAATCATAAATGGCACTATCACTATTTTAGCACACAGTATAAAGTTTAAAAAATTGCTGAATAATCAGGGACAAACTAAAAAAAGAGAAAACATAATTTCAAATACAAAATTTGTTTGGCATAAGCATGAATGTAAAAGAAAATATTACTGATGAGGTAACCTTATTGTTGATGCAACTGAAATTGTATTTGATATAGCTGCTTGATATGTAGCATCATCTTTTACTTGATTCTCCAAGACACTGTTGCAATTCATCTGTGTGCTCTATGTTTGTGAGTGTGTGCTTATATTTTTGGGGGCATACATCCCTCTGGTAACTTGCAACTAAAGATTTTGAAAGCCTAAATTTTGTACTTTTCTGTCTGGTTATGTATGCAGTTGCATTTACCCACATTTTCATAACCCGTATATCCAAAACACAGTTAAAGTCTAGTTGCACAGTTATAATGAAAGGCTTTATCAATTCTTGCTTAATATCTGAACACATATTCAAATTTATGCTTGCCAAAAGTGAGCAAATGTAAATCCCCAGTGGATGATATTTCTTCTTTTCACATGGCAGATGTGTGATTTTAATTTCATATTATAAATCTGCGACATTACATAGCATTGAAAAAAAAGTTTTGCGTTTTCAAACTAGGCCTGGCTTTAATTCCAGGCGTGATGTAATCAGTACCATATCCCTTCATGCTGGGGAATAAAAACAGAGAGAGCCCTGCAGGCTTTGTGGCCTATCAGGCTGCCCTGGGCTCTGCCGTGAGAGTTCCCAGTGTGATTCAGCACTCCGCCCCTATTCAGGGACCGAATAAGAATGTGCTTAAATGCTTTGTGCTTCGAAAACATGTTTAAACGCTTTGTTGAATTGGGAACTAATTAAATGACTGAAAGTTCAAACTTAATATCTCAGTGTAAGGAATGTGTGAATTTTCCCACAGGAAAGAATAGCGCGCTCTGAAAATATGGCCTGAAAGATTCTGTTTGTTTCCTTGGGTTTGTTTTGCATTCATTTCTTAGTTGTTGTTTGTTTTTTTTTTTTTGTTTTTTTTTTTTTCCTTATGAAATATGGTATCATTAATTTTCAGATCTTTTCCTTCTAAATGGTTTCAAATATTTTTTAAACAAGTGCAAGAAAAACTAAAAGAAAAATAAAAATTTACAAATTCACTGAATCAATTCTTTAGCTAAAGCATTTTATTTTTATTATTATTATTTCTGACATCCAGTAACGCTACTTTGATGGTGGGATTTTATTTCTCTTTTCTCAGATGTTAATTTTTACATTTTTTTCCAAGCGCCTCACAGAAGGTTGGCAAAGTTCCAGAATAACAGCTGGAAGTGAGAAGGAATGAAAAAGTGTATCATAGAAATTCAAATAAGAAATAGGATATACATTTTTAATGGGTATGGTTATCACTCATTTGAACAAATTATAAACGAGGGATTGTTTTTTAGATTTCCAGATGTCCTCAGCTCAACGTTGGATGCCTTTCCAATAGACAAATATAAGCGATTAACTTTACAGAATGTCGGTGAGTTGAAATTCAGATAAAATGGTTCATTGTGGCCTTCAGAACTCAAAACATCAGAGACAGGAAATTCTGGAAACCTGGATGTAAGCTAAAGGTTCTTTATTTCCTGAAGAGTGACTTTAAAAAAAAAAAATACAAAAAAAACAACCAAACATATATTCTTTATTTTTTTTTTCTGTTGGCTATGTCCAAGAAACCATGCACATATCAGAAAGAGTGGCTGTTAAGATCAGATCTATTGACATAATTAATTTATTTGCAAACAGTTTAATGTATTTTTGTCTGAGTCTGCCTTCTTGCACACACCAAAACTACCCTGATTCAGCTCCTTGTGAATTAGGGTGTACAGCAAATAAAGGAACAATCATCTAGTCCAAACATATTTGCATTCTTAATATGGTGCACACATTCAGGCAAGAGGCAATTTGCATGAAGACCATGAGCCAAATTCAGTTCTGACAGTAGCAGGCATAACTTTATTCAAATCAGACAAGCAGCAGGCATTTACAAGGGACAAGAATAGGTGCTGTGTACTTGCTGCATGTCCAAGCTTCAGAAGAATACATTGCTGTTGCTCAGAACCTCACATTTTCTTCAGATGGACCAGAGCTTATCAAAACTAAATGCAAGTTTCAGCTGCAGGTCTGGATACATATACAACAGCTGGCAAGATATATAGCTTGCTTGTACAGCTAGGTTTCAGTGTGAATAGTAAGCATACTTTTAAAAATTATTCTCTTTGCAAGCTTTCATAACAGGGATTAGCTGGGAAGCAGCATGACAGGATGCTTCTGGTCACCTTATAAGCATCCTTGTAAACTCGGTCACAGGCAGAATCAACTTCATTTTGTCCAAAGTATTAGCATTTTTTTAAGCACCCGTTGTCTAAGTGTTCTTGCTAATATTTTAATGGTGGTTGTATATCCCAGTGCTGTGGAGCTGGCTGGTGTGCCTTGCTGTATTTCAGCGAATGTTGGGAGGAATCTACAGCAATTAGCTGTTCATGCCTCTGCCTTCCTGTTTTGTGCCTTCCCTTTCATGTATCAGATGTTTGTAAGTTTTCCATTAGACATTTCCTGCTTCTAATCGATGTTTGTGAGGCTTTTGCTTTGAGCTATCAAGACTCCAATTTGTGCTGAGATGTTTGGTTTTGGTTTAGGGCTGAGTGATCTTTGTACTCCTTTCTTCCTAGAAAACATTATAATCTGGAAAAAATAAATAAACTGTACTTTGCAAAAAGTGAATATGACTCCTTCATCTAAATGGCATGGTTTGCACATGTGTCTTTTGTCAGCAGATCACTCCTAAAATAAAAGTACTTAAACTGCAGTTTCTGCCAACTTATCAGGCACCAATGGGTGACAACAAATATGTATTGCAGTTTCTAAAGGCAGCTTTGTACTCCAGTGTTTTCATCTTCTTTGCCCTGGATTCTTTTTTTTTTTTTTTTTTCTCTTTTTAATTTGAAACGGTGACTGATTTCTTTTTCTGTTTCCACCAGCTTGATGTGCTGTACTTACCAAGTAAGTAGCTTTAGCTTCTTTTGAAAGAAGAAAATACCTCTTAAAAAGTGTTTCAAATAAGCATTGCCCACTGTGAAGTGGCTGTCAAAATTAACAGGAAAGGCATAATTGATTCCCTGAGAGTCATACACGAAAACTAGCTTAAATTTTACAAACCTGCTTCTGATGTGTTTAAATACTTAAATAAATGTGGTACTGATCTTTTAATCCCCTCTTCCATGTTTTAACAGTGGAGCAGCGTACCCAGGCACCAAGGCAGGCCCAGCCTCTGAGGGTTTTTGCAGCAAGGCGCTATCTATCATCCCTCCATTCACATGGTACCAAGGTTTCTGGATCTGTATTTTGCTTATAGAGTCACCAAACCAATGAATCATCAAAGGAAGCTGTCAATTCACAGCACATCACCCGTGCTTTGAACTTAGAAATGCGTCGAATATTTCAGAGTTTTATTTATTAAGGTCAAGACTGGATTTGAATTGGCAATGTGGAAAGGGGAGTGGTGAGGGGAGAGGATGGCTGCTGACTCAAGAAACCTGCTGGGACTTTGTGGCCTACTGCTAGGCAACAGCCCATCCCCACCACAGCAAACATACGACCACAAAATGAATGACCTCATCTACAAATCAGCTATTTGATATGCAGATCGGACTGCAGCCCTCTTCAATAATACAACGCTGCGCAGGCAGCAGGTGCAGCAGGAAAAAGTACATGGCCTTTCCACATTTTAAAAGGAAGGGCTGGTTTGCGCTTGCTTGCTCCCTCTGGTCCTTTGCAATTCCTGAAGCTCTATTACCTTCATTTTTTATTTAGACCCTCCATTTAAAGAAAACATGGCTACTCCTTTCTATTCCTCTCCACGCCCACTCTTAGGCCAAGAAAAGAAGAGGCAGTGTTAAGAAACTGTGCTATCGGCCTTTATTATTTCTTCAGCATCTGAATACGCAACCTAAATAAACATGAGGCATTTTAGCAAGCAATTTCGATTTCTGAGGTTTTGTCATTCTCAAATGTCACATCTTTGAAAATAATTACCAAAGGGTGTTTTCTTTTCTTTCTTTTTTCTTCAAAAATGGAGCTCCTCTGTGTGCAGAGAGCAATGCATACAGAAGGCATTTCTCTCTGTGCATGTGTGCTCTCCTTTAATTGTATGCAAAGTGCTGGTTGCATTTTACAGTAACTGAACTATATGCAGACTTGCAAAAAACCAAGCACACCATTTTGTAACAGAATTAAAGTATTTTTCAGCTGTGTGTTAAAAAGAATAAAGAGCTGCTACTCTGGACTACGAAACAGCACTGAGCCTCTTAGTGGGCCTCAAAGAGCAATAAAACACAGTGTAATATAATTTGTATTGTCTGTGGTTGCAGGTTATGTCCTGAAAGTCGTAAACTATTACAGCTTTATAGCTATGCTGCTGGTATTAACTAAATGAAAGGGCTGTTTGTTCTAAATCTGTAGTCTGTATGATAGCATATCTTAAATTCATCAGGAGTAATTCATCAAAAAGGAGGCAAAAATGCTGCAGAGCCAATAGGGACAAAGCTAAAACACAGAAGCAAACAACACCACAAAGGTATGTTTGGTGTCTAACCTCTCTGAGCCTCTGTCTCATACTTCTGGGAGACAGAATTGATCATCCCTGAGACTACAAAATATATTCAGCTGATGAGCCTGAAGGATGCATTGGGCTGCTTGTGGAGGAAGCTATGAAAAATTAGATATTTACACCATTGTGTTTAGATCATTCTTGGACTCTAAAGAAACATCATGTTTTTGCTGAAACATAAGAGGTTCTCTTTTTTTCCCTCATAGGAGGGTTTTTGTTGAAAAATGCACCTATAAGTAGTAAAGACAGTGATTTAGAGAACCAATCTAACCACACTGTGTCTTTTTCCTGAAAGCTGTGAAAATATTTAGAAGGTTTTTGTCTGAAACACTGGAATTTCCTCTTAAAGTGGAATTGTTTTTTTTCCACTTGTAATGCTTTAGCTTTATTCAGGCTTGAATTTAAACATGGATGAGATGTGTGCCATTAAACTTGCTCAAGCCTACGAATTATTTGTCAGATAATTCTGCAGCTGGTTCATTGTAACCTCCAATTTCTGCATAACCTGTTTGGGTATGGCTGGTCACTAACTCTTTCGCCACTATGGTCTCCTTCTGTCAGACTTACGTGGGATAAACACTTCTAATTTGAGGTCAGAATGCACAACAAGTTAAAGCTCTCAATTATTTGCTTAAAACTGGCCCACCTGTAAATTGCTTTTGACTATAGACTCACCTACAGGAATGCTCATTGCAAATGAATGCTAATGGGAAGGATGCAAAAGCACTCAAACAAAATGGGTTTGAACACTCAAATGAATGTTGATGACACAATTGTGATATTGTTCCATTTCTTTCAAATGGGCTTTGATACAAGAAGGTATTTTAGATGTGTGACTTTTGAAATGATGCCTCGTGGTCCCCAGGATGTTTTCTTCAGGGCTTCATTCAGGACAGAACCAAAGTGATGCTAACCTCCACCTTTGTGTCCCATCTGTGGAGAACAAAGACAGCAGTTTGAAACACTCTGGGGTTTGAACAGGCCTTTGAAGACTGAGTAGGCCCAAAAAAGAGGACAGACCTGTCCTCTTGATGTAGTGCAGGTGAGCAGTAGGTGAGGGAAGGAGGATCAGGACTGTCCCTTCCCTTGCTGCAGCCATGCTGCTTTGCCACAGTTTTGAGAGGTGTCATTGTGATACACCTTTCTTCTGCTTCTCTGAAGACAACCCATGTTGCTTAGCAGGGAGAGTGTGTGCTATTTTGGGGGCCAATGTCAATGCCTTTTGTACAACAGTTTGAGGTAAATTTTATTATGCTGGGGGCATAAACATGAAAATTGTTGGATAGTCTTTTTTCTCAAAGCGGGCTCTCTAAATCTCCTCAATTTTGCAAACCTCCATGTGCTTTGCTTAATTACTCTCCTTTGCAACATCTCAGACAGTTGGCCAGATGTTTACTTGAAAGTATTTTAAGTTTTGGACATATTTGATTTCAAGAGAATTAACATCTGTGTTTCAATGCTGACCACACTAGTGGAGCAGGGCAGAGGAGATGGAGACCTCCTCCAGGACACAAGCCATGTGCTGATAACCCTGAAGTCTCAGGGCATATCCCAGGCACCTTCCACTATCAGCTATGTCTCAGCTCACCAGACTATATCCTATGTCTGTCATGTGTGCATAGAATCATAGAATATCAGGTTGGAAGGGGACCTGGAGGATTAATCTGGTCCAACCTTTCCTGGGAAAAGCATGGTCTAGATAAGATGTCCTAGCACCCTGTCCAGATGAATCTTAAAAGTTTCCAATGTAGTGAAAACCACTACTTCCCTGGGGAGGTTATTCTAATGGCTGATTGTTCCAAGTTGAAAAATTTTGCTTTTTTAAGGGCATACCAGAAGACACAGAGATTTCCAACTTAAGGAAAATTGTTCTGAGTGAGAAACATAAGATAACTTTTGACTGCTGTAAATATGGGACTACCTGGTTGTGGTTTTAATAGCAAATTTAAGTGTCAAGAAGCCAGAGTGGGTGAGAGCACAGAATTGGTGAGGTGCTGCATGAGACCATCCAGGATTGAGGCTGGCAGAGCTTGGTGGCACAGCTGCAGGCTATTCCTTGCCTGCAGGACCCAGAGCCATGGGGATGATACAGCGCATTTCCATGTAATATTTGAATGAGGTTTTAAATAAAGGTTCCAGTGGTGTGTACAGATCACAAGAAGCAAAGCTATTAGTATGAAAGTGATTTGGGATGAGCACTGGATTCTTGGACAGACCTCCTGGGCAGTAGTAAGCAACTGAAGAGCCATTTCTGTGCCAACTAAATGGCATCTGTTAAGATTTCTTGCCAATCACAGACTTCCCTCCCCTGTGAAAAGGCAAGGCACATTCCCCCTGTCCCGCCTGATGGCTCAGAAGTGGCAGTGGCTGCTGCTGTTCCTGATCCAGGGCCCCACAGGGGTAAAGTCTACTGATGTGGAGCTGCTGCTGGGACTGCACAAAAGAGTGAGGCTGTTCCTGCCCGGCCAAAATGCAAACAGGGAGGAAGCTGAAGCCCTGCTGCCTTAAAGTCCGTGAGGAGAGTGAAGGTGCTGGGGGAAAGAGAACGGATCCCGCAGTGTTAAGGCTGCTCTTGCTGCATGCATCCCACTAAAGAACAAAGCAAGGAGAGCCTTGCTTTTGCAAGAATTTGATCCATCAAGCAAGGTTGCTGCAAGTGTTAACCTCTTCGTGGTGAGCTGTTTGGGATGCAAATTAACAGGAATGCCATTGGAAAGCGATGGCAGTGGTTTACAGGCAAGGAATGCCACAAGCTCGGGAAAGGGATCACTGGCTACAGCAGGCAGGCCTTTGCTCTTGCACTTGATTTTTTTTGAGGGCAGGCATTAGTGGAGCAACTGTGGCAAGCTCGTGGCATTGAAAGAGTTATTACGAGCCAGAGGATAAAATGTCAGTGATGCTTGATGCAGAGAAATGTGCAGCGTTAGCAGATATTGCTGCTGATCTGGTAGCAGCTAGCCCTCTCCCCTCAACAATGTGATATTTCTGGGTTTCAGTAACCAGCCCCATAGGAGGTCTTCCTTGATGCTTTGAATCCAATTGTGGCATTTGGCTCCTGGCCAGCAAATGGAAGCCAGCAGAGCTGTTGGCCTTCAGGAGGGGTTTGGGAAGGGATTGCATCTGAGCTGGTGGACATGCTAGGGCAGCGGGGCACCAGCTCCATCAGGCACCAGCAGAATGCATTACCCTTTCTGCACCAAGGCAGCTTCTACGATTTTTTGTAATCCCACTAGCACACATCGACTGCACTCAGGAAAGAAATTCTTTCCATACCCTTTGGGTGTCAGTGGTGTGATTGTGTGAGGGCAAGCGTTGTGTTTCCTACTGTGCCAAAGGGACCCTGCTCAGAAAAACAGGAGAGCTTCCCGTTTCCCTGGGGTCACTCTCCCCTGGACGTGTCCCCCCCCCCCCCCCGCAGACACTGATTCCAGTTCCATCCTCCTCCAGCCACAGTCCTAGCTTGTTTTGCAGCTACAGGGTCTCAGGCAGAGGTGCAGAAGTCTCCAGCCTTGTACAAGTCACAGCCAGGATTTTTGCTGGGGTACTTGTAGTGAGATTTGACAGTCAAGCGTGGCTCTTGGATTAGAAATCACTGTTCTGTAGCTGCCTTGCACCATGCTCCGCACTCACCCACAGCAATATTCCTTCTGCTTTTGGCATTCTTGTTTCTGATTCTTAACTAGAAAGGTCACTCCAAGGCTCCATCTGTGCTGGATGTGTTTTGCTCCTATTGATGTAATGTTTGCAAATACATAGTACTGACAAGCCATGCTGGTAAACATCAGGTTTGTACCAGCAAGAGACCTCCCCAAGTGAATAAGTGCTATTACAGGAGCATCTCTGTTTACACTGGAGGTTTTGCCAGTGACCTCTCCGACAAACAGGGGGGTGGCTTCTCTTTCACTTCATTCTCTCACACAAAACTTTTAAGATTAAACTAGATTTAAGCTGCAGCTGAACAACTGCAGACAACAATACAAAAAATTGCTTCCAGGCCTGAAAGTACTTGAATTTCTTTTTGTAATGTGCTTTCTGCAGATTGTACTGCACTTCTTTCTTCTCTCATTTTTTCTTTTTTCCTTTTTTCCTCCATAAAGACCCATATTTTTACACTTTAACAGAGGAAATTCACTCTGCCTTTGCTTTCCTGCCTGGTGTATATTTAAATAATTGCTGCATTTTAACAAGCTAAATTGCATTCCCACCAGCTGTCCCTCAGACCAAACCTTCAAGGATATGCTAAACAATAATGACTGCAACAACAGCAAACTCAAAGGCCTCGAGATCTCTTCAAAGATAAGATGTCTTGCTGTTTCCCTTCCATACACAAGCATTTTCATGCAGATTAGCAAAACAGTATGCATATCCCCTACTCAGGCAGAGTAATGCTAAGAATGGCTTGAGTTTAGCTCTCTGCAGAGGTAGAGAAGGAAAAAAAAAAAAAAAAAAGAGGATAATTCTCCAGCATAGAGACAGGATAACTGCTGAAGTGGGAAGAGCTGAGCCAGGGTACACCCCGTTGCCCATGACCTGGCAGGCATCAGCATTTCAAATATTTCTGCCTCGACCACAAATCACAAGATAGATGCTCTTCTCTACATGTCATCTTTTGTCCTGCAGAGCTCTGACCTATGACTTTCCCGCTGCAGTGCCTTGGTGCCGGGCATTGTCTGACTGCACGGGCAGGCAGAAGGGGCAAGCAGAAGAGGGGCAGATAGAGGGAGAACCAGGCAGAGGGAGAAGCAGGCAGAGGGAGAAACTGGCAGAGGGGGCAGGCAGAAGAGGGGCAGGCAGAAGAGGGGCAGGCAGAAGAGGGGCAGGCAGAAGAGGGGCAGGCAGCGGCCGCTCGCCCAGTACCTGATCTGATGGGCGCAGATGCGGAGGGCAGGAGCAGGGATTAGCAATTCCTCTTTACCTACCCACCCCTTCCCCGGCCCCAGCTGGCTGTTTGAAAAGCAAGCCATAAACCCATTAGTACAAAGACAAATGAATCTCATACCCTGAGGCATTCCTTCATTCAGAACTGGCCTTAACTACTTTTCCAACCTTCCTCCCTTAAAACCTTCTGTCTTTGGGGTTTGCTTATTGTACAACAGCAGAGTTCAGCAAAATGCTTGACAATATAGTCACTCAGGAGCTTTTAAATGAAACTCTATAGCCTTGCTTTGTATGTGTGCAGGTATATAGTCACATAAACATGAGTCCAAATATCTATATAAATCTCTGTCAGCATGTATATGTCCAAATATATTCTCAGATATATCTTCTAAATTATTTTTATAGACATATTTTAATATAATATAAATTAAGCACATACTGTGTTAATTTACATTGCGAAGTGCAGCATATTATAACTGGGTTTACTATGATATGATTTTATGTGGCCTTGATTTTATATAAATGCTAAGCACATGTGAGCCTGTGGATCTGCAGCCAATGTGAATTATTTCCCCTTGCAGCTACACGGGTTGTAGAAAATAATGTGGCAATACTGTAGTAACTATAAAGGACTTGCCACAGCAGCGAGGGAAGGTCTTTGAGGAAACTGAAAGTGAAAATAAAAATAAAGCTTTATGGAGGTTTTGTTTATTTGTTTGTTTTCCAGTAAAAGAAACTGTCATAGATGTGGATCATACAGAGGAAAGACCTATGTGCTGAGTTATAAGTATGGAAATACATATAGAAGATGCAAATATATAAAGTTGTTTAAAGGTGAATCCAACTGAATTATGTATGTCTGAATTATGCTTCAGATCTTTTGGAACTATGTATGTTTGAATGTGCTACTAAGCTGTGGAAGAAAGGCAAAGTAATGCTATTAAAGTCATTTGTTTTTTAACTTCGTCAGAATTACCTACTTCCTACTCAGCTGTAATTTGTAATTTCCTGCTGTTGATTACGTTAATATACATGTAAACGTGTTAACTAGCCCATAGTTTAAAAATGTGTATTTAAACTGAGTAGAAGATTTCAGTTTCTTTTGGATTAATTTCATCTGATTTACTTCTGGCACACACCTCTTCCAGCTAGTTTTGTCACTTTTTGATTTTTCAGAGTTTTTCTCGGATTTTTTTTTTTTTTTTTTTTTTATTTCCCACCTTTAAATAAAATTATTTCCTGTATAT